>WUQG02023325.1:0-65891 GCA_011317285.2 Androctonus mauritanicus | reverse complement strand
ATTTTTCCAAAATTATGTTTGACTGACAGGGCCAGATTTAAGTAAAAATTATGTCCTCACGTCACAGAGGACTTCACTAAAAAAATTAAATACCATTTGACGGAATCTCTTAGATGTTACAACTTATAGGCTACTATACGCATAAATCAGACGTTGAAAAATATTTATTTTGATCTATATAATCTCTCTTTCTCTTTTTTTTTTCTTTTTTAAAATTAAAAAATTTAATTATTAGAATCTTAATTCGTCTTGAAATTAATTATACAAAGTACCAAAATTTACATGTTTCATATACAGTCAAGTGTAATCTTTAAACAAATTGAAACATTGGAGAAATTTTCAATTTTTATTTATCTGGAATTAAACAAGTAAAATATTTTCCAAAAATTATTAGATTGAATGTTTAAAATTTGCGATTATAAGAACAAACCTTAAATTAATCTATATATAAAACTGTCTTCGGATATATCAAAATGGAAATTATTTTCTAGCCTAATGACTTTCTCTATTAATTTTATTTGAATAAGATGCATTCTAGAGAATGAAGAAAGGAATTTTTTTTAAAAATGTTATTTACTTTATTAGAAATTAAATGTACGAATGATGTTTGCATGTCATTTAATATACATTATCATCAAATTGGAATTATTGCAAACTATTAATGTTTATGAATTGAATACTGATTAGACTCATCTTTCATGAATTTATCGTTAAATAAAATATTCAAATGAATATTAGAAAGTTGAACTGAATTTTATCTTTCTTTGAATAATTGCTTCAAAAATAGATAAAACAAAAATTCACTCTCCCCTTTGATGATAATAGCATTGAAAAATGCTAACCAAATTCAGTTTTAATGTTCTTCTTATCACAGCGTCAAAAACAGAAACAAAGATAATTCTCTCTTTTTTTATAAAAATATTTAAATAATATGTTTACAATATTAAAAAAATAGAAATATGATATTATTCTTCATAACAGATACATTTTTTTTTTTTTGTTTTTGGTCCATTTTCTGAAAGAAGGCCAGACTTATTATAAAACCCACAGTTCTGTTTGTCTTTGTTTCTCCTACTAAAACTTTCAAACTAATTAATAAATTTTCATAAAATTTTGTAGTGGTGTTCTGATATTAGAGGTAATCTCGACGCCGCATTATTTAATCCTCTAGTTTCAACCATTTAAAATGGCAGATGTTCAAAACTTCGAAGTTTCTCTCTAATAATTTTGAACTATTTGATTGAATTTTATAACATTTAGCAGTTGGACTATTAATGTCTAATTTAAAATAAGATTAATTAACCTTGTAGATTCATCTATTTAAATATTATGGACGTTCAACCTTCCAAAATTTTCCTGTAGAACCTTATAATTATTTAAGGAATAATAATAACTGTAGAATTATTTTAATCGATTTTTATGACATTTAACACGGAGAATACTATATTGAAGATGATTTTGATGACATAGGTCCTATATCTTTAATCATTCCAAAATAAAGGATACATATTCGGAACGTAGAAGATTTATTGTCATTTCCTGTAAATTTTAAAACAAGATTGTGCAATAAATATATTCGGAAACATATCGAAATGTCTTTTTAAACAGAAATTTAATATAAAAATATTCACATAAATTGTTTTACAATGCTTTTATTTTAATCTTCACAAGCAACTAGTTTGGAACCCATCACGAACTGGTCATATGCGAAACTGCAACGTCAAAAGAAGTGGAAATTTGGGATAAATGGGATGTTCCGGAACCTCTCTGAAAATATTCTAAAAAATAAGAGCAGAAAAATCTATCCCGAATTCTTAAGATTAAAAAAAAATCTAGAACTGTTTACTTGCTTCATATAATAATCTTAAATTTGTATTTATATAAGCAGACATACTAATAAATTCACTATTATAGGCGATCATTTTTCAAATAATATTTGTTCTCTTTGCTCGGAAAAGAAAACATTCACAGTGTTAATTAAATTCGTAATATTTTTATATTAAAATTTTTCTCTTCCAGTGTTTATCGATTTCATTAAATAGACATATCAGAAACTATTTTATAACAAATATTTAAAACAAACTGTTGACAAAACATTAATTCTTGAAATTACTTCTTCGATCGTTCAAATTTCAAAGAATAATTCAGATATATAGAGATAAAAATTATAATTTTTAAAATATACGATTTTTTAATTTTTAACTACTGTAAACTTTTCGACACGTTTTAATGTATACACTGTACATATTCTAACAATTTTTATATTATTTTTTCGCATGTCATAAAAGAGAATCTAAAAAAAACTGAAAAAAATAAAGACAATTTTTTTTTGTTTTCCAGTTTTTGTTGACGGGATTAGTTTGGAGAAAGTTTTGCAATTAAATTTTAAAAAATTCATTTTCAAAATAAAGATTTCCTGAAAGCTTTTTATTAAAATCACATTTTTCTAACAATAAAATTATTCCAGATTCGTTAATTAATTTGCGAAAGTTTTTTTTTATTTTCAATTTTTTTTAGAAATATAAAAATATATATATAAGCTTATATTTTTAATTATTATTTTATATATATCAGTAAATAATATTATAAATGTAATTTTTTTCGACAGAATACGTTTTATTTTATTCTTGTTATTAATGATATTAAATTTTTATGTAGCATTAAAAGTGTTTTCCTTTGATAAACAATTCCTAAGTATAAAAAATAAAAAAAGATTTAAAATAACTTTTATAGTTTGAAATGTAATTTTAAAAAGTCTTTTATATGTTATAAAGAATCCAAAAATTTAGTTTATTTTGAATAATTTAAAAATAAATATAAGAAAATATTCATTATTTTTTATACTTTAAATTTTGATAAACATTCTGACATTTTTCAGAATAAATTATTTGTGATGTTTAAAATTTAGGTATAATTAAATTTAACAGATGCAAATATTTGTGTAGATCTCTTTAGATATAAATTTTCAAAACAAGTTTTCTGTAAAAGAAATAAAAATTTAAGAAGTAAAATACAGTAAGACCTCGTTTAACGCTGGGGATGCGTTCCAAAAAAATCAAGCGCTAAATGAAATACCGTTAAACGAGGTCATCTTAACACGTAAATAATGGGGATAGGTGAAACAGGACATTGAATAAAAAAAAAGAATTAAATATATCAGAAAAAATGTTTCTTCTTGAAATTAGAAAATAGTTTTAAGAACAAAAAGCAGCAATCATATTAACTATAAACAACGAAAAAATATCGGTGAAAGAAAAGCGTTCTAATTTCAACCAACTATAATTCGAATTGGCAGCATTCAGATTAAAACTAACATGGGATAATTGTTATTTTTATTATTGTAAATAACGTTGATGACCGATCATAAGTATGAACTGTGACCGCAGCAGATTTTCGTATGCACTGCACTGATATCAAACCCACTGCGAGACAGCATAGGAGTATCAAAGCAACAAATTATTGTGATTTCGAATTTATGTGAGTATAATGGTTTTAAAAACCGCGCCAAAGTGAATCAATAAAAAATATAAAATTCGAAAAAATGACTTTATATCGAAACAGCTTTAAGCGAGTCTTACTATCTTAAATCATTTTAAAGAACATTAAATAGTCACTGGTATTTTTTGATTGCTTCTTATGAAGAAATCTTCATATAAACATAACCGCAAAACGTTAACTATAAAGCAAAAAAAAAAAATAGTTTGAAGATCAACAAAGTTCCGGATGTTACTCATTAATGCAAGTGTTTCCATTAAATAAGAACACAAAATTTACTTTTAAAGGTTAAGTTTGAAGAAAAATGCTTTTTGTTTTTCTTTGATTTATTACAGGATTTATCTTAATAAAGTCGTAAAAACTTTTATCTAATTTTCTTATAATTAAGTATTTTCTCTTCTTTTTTTAATAATATAAATCACTTAAAAAAATGCGATTAATTAACGGCAAAGATAAGATTGTATTTAGATTAAAGTAATTATCATAAACCTTATCAGTTAGTTTAATCGCATCGTTATTTATTTTACGGCCGATTCATTAATAATAATTATGAGAAAATTTTATATAAAATTTTATGAAAATTTTCGATAGTTGTTAGGTTTTAATTTAACAGACATTTTCCATAAATAGACAATGTTTCTCAAGTAAAATAGAAAAAAAAAAGAAAAATTATTATATATAACAAGCTCAGGGGAGAAAAGTTAGTTGTATGACAATAGGAAGTAATAATCGGTGTGAAGATATGTCAAGAGTGGAACAATACAGCTGATAAAGTCTAATATATTAAGCGTCAGAAACAGCTGCTCTGTTATGTGTTGGGAATTAGCTAGAACATAGAATCAGGTAATGTATGTTGGGAGGTGTTGCTACACGCTGTTTGCTGTGTTCCGTCTAGAGATAAAAAGCTTTGATTCCCTTAGTTGCTAGGTTTTAGTGACAGGGATGTCTGCTGTCTACTTTAAAGGCAAATGTAACATAAAGATTGTTTGAGTAACAAATCCTGTTATCGATTTCTGTGATATCAAATGAACTTTACATCACAGAAATATTTTTTTTTTATTTTTTTCTTTTTAAAAGAATATTACTTTCTAAAAATATTGAAATGATTAATATTCTCGTGATTTTTTTTATTTATCTTTGTAATAAAAATATTACAAAATTCTAATTTTAGAAGATTAAATTTAAAGAAAAAAATTAAAATTTTTTAATGTTAACTATTTTTATCATATTTCTTATGTTTTACGACTTCAGATTATATTTAAATTTTAAGAAAATATAAATGCTTATTGATGTAAGTGTTGATGATGAATGTAATCTTATAAATCTCGTTTTTTTAATGATATAACATATATGTTATATAATGTTATTCAGTCTATATCTATAGCTAATAATGGTTTCAGAGCATCATTTATAATAGTATTTGCTAGTGGCTTTACAAGGATACTTTGGACTATGTACAAGAGAAAATACAGAATAAGTTGGTGTATCTTAGATGCCCAGCTGTTCCTGTGTTTCTAATACGGTTATGATATAAGTCAGAAGAGGAGCGAAACTGCTCCTGCCAATGTAAGATACTTCTTGGAAAGAACATCTGTCACGCAAACATTAATACTGAAGATATTTCAAACCAGAAAAACTACAAAAAAAGTGGAAAGAAGATACAATATTACAGTTTGGAAATCATATTTTTGACTGGAAGAGCAAGCAATAAGAATCTAGATAAAATGGATATGTGAGATGTAACGTTGAATCTGTTCTTTTGCTTGAAAAGCGCATTGCATGTAACAACGGTGCTTTCTTTATGGAGAATATCTAGGTGATTCTAAATATTTTTTAGAATTTAACTATTATAATAACATCGTATTTTAACTCTATATCTGTTCGCAATATAATATTTCAGAGAAAAATATAATTTGAAGAGATTAAAGAAAAAAATATTTTTTTTCGTAATCTGCTTATGTATGTAAGACATAAATTTTTATAAATTAAGTAAATAATTTCCAATATTCAATATAGATCATAACATCAACGAAATCTTATCTCTTTCTACCACAATCTAAATAAGATGGAGTTATATTTGGATTGTAAAATAAACTATTTTCCTTTCGGTTTATGTAGCAAAAATCTCATTTTTAGATAACTCTATTTGCAGAAAATATAGACGAGTCTATCTTGCAAAACTTTCTTTCTCTCTCTCTCTCTCTCTCCTCTGGAGACAAAAGCAACTAGTTTGCTATTTTCAAACAGTGTTTCGATTTTTAAATTGTTATTTCCAATACTTATATACGCTTTGTGTAGATAAGGAATTGTCGACTCAGCGGATCGTTTCCTTTTTTTTTTTTTTTTTAACTCGCTAGAAATGATAAGCAAAATATTGTTTACATATAAGCAAATATAAGATATTTTTCGAAATTGTTTTAGGGAATATAAATATTTAATATTTATAAATATAGTAAAATGATATTTACTTTTTTTTTGCTGTTTATTTATATTTAACAAATACAGAATAAAATGTATCGGAATATAAAAATTCTTATTAAATAATCTGTGAATATTTTAATTTAATTATTCTATAAGAAATAAGTTAATAATTTAAAAATTTTTTAATGAATGTTTTATTACTTTCGACATTTTTCGAGTAAAAAAAAACTTTATGATGTCATATCTTTGTATAGAATAATATAAACAACAATATTTAATAATAATAATAAAAAAAGTACGTGTTTTCTAAAGCTTCATTCGCATTATAAAAATTTCTAAACCTTTTCCAAACAAACTTAATTATTCAAATTTTAAAAATAAAAAATAAATTTAGAAATCTCCAAAAAATATATATATAAATATGGCTATATCTAAAATAAATTGCATTTATTTGAATACTTTGATTTTTCTATCAAAATTATTTAAAATAAGTAAATTCTATTTCTCGAAAAGAAAAATAAAATTATTCCTTTTTTTTTCATTTTAATAAAAACTAGAAATCTAAAAAAAATTTCTAGAAAAAATGTTTGAAAAAAAAAACTTTTTCTAGAAATTTACCTTTTAAAAAACGAATAATCTCTAATTTGATTGCTTCTTTGTACGAATGAAGTTGGAAGAAGTCGGATTAAGTGAAAAATTACAGTAATTCATTGAATTAATTAGAATTTGATCCTTCAAAGTTGGGATCAATAAACGACGACTCGACTTTTATTTAAACTTAATATTTACAAGTGATAAAATCTCAAACATCTATCGAAGTAAACTTAAAATTAAGAATAAAAAAAAGAAGATATGTATATATTTATATATATGCAAAAATTATGCAAACGGAAAGAGTACATTAATAAGTGGAAAGTTACGAAACCAGGTGTCCATGATCGTATGGAATTTTGTCAATAAATCAATATTAGCATAAAGCCATTGGCTAGAAAGTTTGATTGGAAAATGGAAATATGATGCTTGTTAGAAAGTTGCGAATGACTTTTGGAGTCAAATGACTTTTGATTAAACTTTTTTTTTATTTGTACGAAAATATTACACAGCTAAACTTTTTTTTTGAAAAAAAGATGTGTAATGAATATTTAAAAATATTCTATCGACAAAAAGTGACAGGGCGCTCACCAAATATCGCTGACTAAATTATTTGAAGTAATTAAGAAAGTTTGCTCTATCATTCAAATTAAGATAGTAAACATGCTTACACATGATATACTGTAATGTTTGGAGACTTTGTATAAAAGAGCAGAGTTTGGTGTTCACTGCAGTACACGATGTAAATCTGTCAGTTAAAGCTGTGGATGCAATTAGCTTTTAGAAACTAGTGCCATGTTTAGATCGGGAGAAGTAAACTGTGGAAGTAATTGTTAAGTCTATTGTATAATTACATACATCATTGGATGAAACTGCGGTGTTAAATCACATTGGTTAATGTCAACAAGTTTGTGTGGGTTCCAAGTCATTCAAACTGTTTGCCAAAAATATAATAAAGTTTGGAAAGTCGCTGATAGAATACGATAACCGTCTAATTTGAGATTACTGCATGATAAAATTGCACATTTTGAATTATCCATTTCCTTTCATAATACGGCGATCTCTCATTTACCAAATATTTAATCAGTTTAATTCCTTTGTAAAGAAACTTCCTTTGATTCATGTTATTATTTAGTTGAAATCCTTTATGTTTGAATAAATATTCACGAAGAGATGCTAAAAATTTAAGATAAATACGCTGATTCTCGAAAACTGCACTTTGACTTGCTGGTGAAGGGTTCTCTCTCTCTCTCTCTCTCATTGATGCAGCTGTCTGGTATTTAGCCCTATAATTATACAAGTTAGATTGAAAGCATTGACTCCATCTTGCCAGTAGCGATTTAGGTAATATTGTTCTGAAATGTCTTGAAGTTTGGGTGGAGAGGTAAGAACAGTGATTAATAGCGTACGCAAGCACATCAATCTTGTTGGAGCAACTAATCGTTTGGCCTCTACATTCTAAGGTTAAGGATTACTCACTCATACAGCAGAGATAATGAGAATGATATACTTCTATCTTTCCCCCGTCTCTTTATCTATTTCTTTTTCATACAGAAGAGGAGGGATTTTTTTTATGACCTTTATAAGAAACCCTGTCTAATTTCTGTCTGTAACTAGTTGATAAGAGGACCATATGAATGATAATAGAATGGATAAAAAAATACAAATTCTGATTTCTGAAATTCGAACATATAGTCCCATATTACGTTATTCCAGAATTTTGCAAAAAAAAGCTGAAAATGTTTCGATTTGCAAGTTAGAAACTTTAATAAATACAAGTCTAGAATATATTTTTTTTTTTTTTTGTATTTTTGACAAACAAATTTTATTCATCTATACGAAAAAATCTTAAAATATTTATTAAAAATTTATTTAAAATTTTTTTACAGGACCTATATCTTGTCTGTTCTTATTAAAGTATTTATTATAAAATTTGTAATGAAATTCTTAATGTATAAACTTATTTTTTGACTTTAAAATGTAGAAACATTATTGTTAAGATAGAAAGATATGCTATATGTACTATGTATCAGTAACTTTGCTGAAATCCGCAAAACGGATTTTCTCCTCTTAGGTTAAGATCATCAATCATAGTTCAGAGTGTTCATAGTTAGCGTAGCAGATATTTTCTTTTCTGGCAACAAATATTTCAAGAATTTCGTGCAATTGCAACCTTTTCAATTGTAGTTTGAACATTTTTCCCCCTCTTTTCTGACTGTTCGTATTTTTACACAATTTTATAAACAAAACTGCATTTTAAATTGAAAGTTTAAGTTGAATTTGCAAATTAAATTTACCGAAAATTTAATATGAATCTGTATGAAGTTAAAAACACCGGTAGACGAGATACAAGTTCTGTTGCAATTTTGCTGTTATCTAAATTGCAAATTTTAATGCAAACAACTTAACCATACAACGGTGTTATCTAATATATGGTTTAACAGATAAAAATTTGAACTTTTGATCTACACCTCTTTTGGTATTGCATGATATTGTAGGAAAGTTGCAATTTCTTCCTTTTGACCGCTCTTCCTTTTAAAACCGCTTACTAAGTGTATAAAGAGAGATTAGATCTCTTCATCACATTTTCCTACCACAGTTGCAGTTTTTAATAAAAATAACACAGAATAATTTTATCTAGTGAAACTTTTAAATTGGCCTTGTTAAAAAGACTTTTTAAAAACTGATTTATCGCATTATTTCCATTTAATATTGTACAATTTAGATAGATCTCTCGGCACACGTTCAAGGATGCAATTTACTTGCTATGCTTTCGAATTACCTACTTTCGACTGATAAAAACTTTATTCCGTGCTAGCTGACAACTGGAGATCAAGAATCACTGTTAAAAATCGATATTTAAGTCGCTGCTGATGGAGATTTTTAAGTTTTATTTATTATTAATAACAGAATTATTTGAGAAAATATGTAAAATTAACAGATTAGTTAAGATAATTAATTAAATATTATTAGAATTTTTTTTTAACTGCATTTTTGTATCATTTTTTAAGGCTCATTAAATAAATTATAGAATGAAAGAGATAAAAATATCATATATATCTTTATTTTCAAATTTTTAATTATAATTCTTTCCTTTTACATTGATGAATCACGATAAAACGTCTTTAATCGGGACCAAAAAAAAAAAAAGACAAGATATAACTGAACAAAGTTAGAGTTTTCAATTATTCATTTATTTTTTGTAATTTTATTGCATATAAAAATTTACTATATATATATATAATACATATATTATGTATTTAAAGATGATTTTAACAGTAGTATGTTTGTTTATGCTTAAAGCAATGTTTTATACTGACAAAAATAATCAAAAAAATATGAGAAATATTCATTTCAAACCTAATATCATTAATATTGAATTTCAAATATTTTTTTATTGGTCAAATCTTTACTCAAATGAGTAAAGATCAATAAACCGGAATAAGCCAACGTTTCAGTAATCCGGAATATCGTCAATCCGGATTACCAATCTTGCTGTTAGTCCTGATTAATGACGTTTACTCTAATACGAAATTAAAAATTTTGCGTCATTTTGTTGAGATACAACATAATAAATCCGGATGCAAGTTTATCATTTAATAAATTTTATCTTCTGCAAAATATCGAATATGTTATAATAGATTATCACGAAACGCCAATTATAATTAACTAATTATTCTATGTATTCAATAGTAATAATAATACAATATTCATCCCCTTTAAATGTTAGAAATAATTAGAAACAATTGATATCTCTCATCACGTTAGGAGTTTTCATTAGAACGGCATTACGACGCCATATTTTGACGTAATGACTTCTAATAAGTAGAAATTATGATTACAACGCTTCATCACAGTTTATATCTAATCATCCATCATATACTAGAACATAACGAATGTCGTGAACATAAAAATTGAATTAGTTAATGAAATATATATATATATATATATACTGTAGACTGTAATTTACTTGAAGTCATTTAATTGTGAATAAATCCTCAAAATTATTCTTATTATCTAAAATAATGGGTTTTAAAAAATCTCCATTAAAATTTACTTGTTAAAATATTCAGGATAAAATAATAAATATTGTACTTTTCCACGAAAGAAACACCAGATTTTCGATACTTTTTTTATTATTTTTATTCTCACTTACGAGTTGATAATGCCTTTAGTTTTAATTAAAAGGAGGAAAATTAAACAATTCTCAACATGGTAAAAGACAAAACAAGACTTTATTCTCTAAGGTACTTCCAGGTAGAATTAATTTTAGATTGAAAGTGCAAAGTTTTATGACAAGTGAAAGCAATTTCAACTTGAAGCAGGGATAAAAAGTAATTTTATCAGTAAATAATTGAATTTGTTAGATATCTTGTAATTCATTATATGCATCGAAAAGGTTAATTTAAAGGGGAAAATCTTCGTAAGGAAATAACAATAAAAGTCTTATCAACCCATTAATTTCTTAGCTATTTCATGTTTTCTTTTCATAGAATGAATTGTTTTCTTTAAAAGAAAATGTTTGAAAAAAAAAAGAATGTTTAAACAAGGTAATTCCAGATCTGCAGAAATTGAATTTTTCATTTGACTGCAACGACATTTTTGAACTGAAAAAAGAAAAAAAATTACTTTTATGTTTTCTATCACATTGCTATTTAAAAAAAATATATATATATTTAAATATTAATAAATAAAAATATTTATGAAAATTTTAAACTTTGGAATTCAAAATTACTATAAAATTATGCATTTAATTATCATACATATATACAATACACGCAAATTTAAAAAAAAAAAATATTTTTTTTAATGGAAAATATAAAAATTTCTATTAAGATGAAGATATTTTTCTCTTTTAATTTTTAATTAATTTTTTATCATAAAACTTAATGAATTATTCAGTATTTATTTAATAAAATAAAAATATTTGTAATTTTCAGAATTTATAATTTTTTAATCTGAATAGTTTAAATAGAATAATAATAATTATTATTATTATTTGTTTATTAATCAACATTAACAGACATTTTTCAAGAATTGAGTTGTAAAATGATTTTAGAATCATTCGGCTAGAACAGATTTGTATTAATAATAAATAGTGTTTGAAATAAGTTTGTTTAATTTAAAATATATAGGTTACATTATAAGTTTTAATTATTTCTTATTTAAATAAAACTGTGTGTATAATATGCCTTATGTAAACAAAATTCTTATGTTGAATTATAATAAATTAGTTTCTCTATTTGTTAGCTGAGAAAACTTTAATCCAGATAGGAAGTTTCGCAACTTGTATTGATTTCTCCTTAGTTCTAATTTCAAAGAGTGAAGATTGTTAATCACTAAACACTAGATGCTATTGCAGTTAAAAAAAAAAATTGATGCTTTTTTAGATAATATTCCAGAATTTCGAATAAAAATTTTCATATTATGTTTATTTAAATATGCGTAATTTTTATCGAAATTAATAAACTATATAATTAATTTTTTACTTTTTTATTTTAGAATGAAAGAAGAGGCTATGAATTAGTTCTGCCAGATTGTCTGTCAGTTCAAGATCTTGCATAAATATAATCCGATTTGAATAAAATTTATATATATTGTATTATTGGTATCCAATAGAGAAGCTATTTTTAATCTGGATGTATGCATTCCTTGAGAATGCAAGATATCTTCTCTGGAGAGTGTGAGTAAGATCAATAATCAAAAATATTAATACTCTTTTTTCTATCATTGAATACTTTTTAGATTTTTAAAAATTTTATCTCTAAAGCAAATAAAATAACATTTTTTAAATCTATGTTTTCATTCATTCTTAAGTTTAAAGAATTTACAACTTTATAGATTTTTGGTAAAAGGTGAAAGAATATAGATCTAATTTAAGAACCAAAGGATGAATCTTGAATAAAAATTAAGAATCTCTACACTAGAGAATCAAGTGTATTGGAAATAATCGAAATCGAAACTATGGAAGGGTCATATTATCGATTTATCGATTTCGGTTAATTTGTTTATCTTGAAAATCTCACTAGGATCCAATTCTAGTGAGATTTTCAGCTTCAATCCGATTCTTACGCGTAAAAAAAATTGAAAATAGGTTCATGATTAATTTATTTACAGTCAAGAAAATAAGTAAAAGTATCTACAACTTTTCTGTTTGATATTTAATTACATTGAAGTTATTTTATTTATTAATAAAAATTAAAATATTTCATCCTAATATAATTACATTTATATCTGAATTCAATTAATATGAAATATCAAATTTATTATAGAATTTTTAAAGAAAATCAAGAATAGTTTGAATGTAGTCTGATAAGAGAATTTGAATATAAATTCAATTTTCGTTTATATTTTATTGATTTAATAAAAGAATAAATAGGTTAAAAACGAAGCATTCAAAATTATTAACAAAAAATTTGTTAGAAAAGAAAATTATATTAAGTTATTAATAAAAGGGTTTAAATAATATTTTTTCCATTCATATTGAATTGTTATTGAATTAATGTAATGCCAATCAAACTTATTCCTCAATTTTTCAAAGGAATCCTGCTCGGTTCGTCAATCCCCATCCTTCGTTTTCTTTTTGTTGATACCATGTCGATCCGATTAGCCAGTGATCAGCATTCCACCGACATGTCCCGATATGTTCATTAAGTAGATTATGTCTAAAGCAATATAAATTTTGTTATAATTTGTTAATGTAATGCAGTCTGTACTATAGGACAAAGACAGTATCGTATACAATTAATATATTGCAGACTGCAATTAGTTGCTAACTATCATAGTCTTCCTGCTATCCACTCAAACACTCAAGTATCCAACTTTGATGATAGAAAACTGTGTTTGATTAGTAACTAGTTGTACCCTATAGTATTAATGCAGAACTAACTTCTGCATTAATTAACACTGTTTAATTAATCAGCACAAACTATGATAGTCTAAACTTTAAAGGTTTCAGTCTAATCAGACTAATTAGTTTTGATTGAAATATTTTAACATTCCACGCCACGATTTTTTATCATATAAATAAATATCTCATATACATGAATATTTTTATCTCGTCTGTCATTTGATTAAAATTAAAATAATGTATTCGCAGCACAACCTGAATACAGTACTTCGTTTAGGTGTACCTTTAAGCGTGTAGGCATTAGAGCATATGTTTTTTCGCCATCAACAAAATCTAAAATGATCTTTTCTTGAAATTAGATTCCATCCACGGGTACTCCACTCATCAATTAAGTAATTGGAAAAACATTTGTGATATAAAAGAAATGTGATATTTCAGCTACCGTAGGCTAAATGATATATGGCCTGGAATTCAGTTTAGATTATTTTAAATTTTTTATCAATACTAAAGACATATTATATAAAGATTTATAATAGCTCTTCTTGACTATAACAATATTTCAAGATGGGAAAGATGGTTCTGATAACTTTTACGTAGTCCTTGAATATTATTCATTATTATTTATAATCATTGTTGTATACACTTATAATATTTCCACAAATTTGCAGGAAAAAACAAAACAGAGTAAAAAACAGAAAAATTTTTTTTTTCTATAAATATTGCCACAAATTAGTTACAGAGTTATTTGAGTTTGTTTGATTTGATTAGTGTTTTTCTATAAAAAAGCAAGAACTCTCAATCATTTTTCGTATAAAATATAGAATTTCAAAAATAAGAAATATAGTCACCAAGAAAATTTATGATCACATGTATGTTTCCTATAAATCGGTCAACATATTTTGAAGAATGTATGTTGAAAAGTCTGAAAAAAAATTCTGTATCAAAAGGTATATACACTTCTCATCTTATATTAATTATTCTTCTAACTTTTCATTTTTTTATTCTCTATCTTTTAACGATAAATCATAAAAATTACAGTTAAAATATAACTTTTCTTTTAATATTTTACTGTATTTTGAATTCTGAAGCTATAGTTATTATTCATTTTATTAAAATTTATTTTTAATTTCATAAAAATAAAAATCGAGAAGAAATATTAATTAATAAGTCTAATTTCTGTGAACATAACTTAGTTTATTTAGAAGTTAATTATATATATTTTTTTTACTTTCTTGTTTTTTTATTTTTACAGTTAAGCTATCTTACATATTTTTAAAACATGTTTTACTATTAATGACACTAATTAGAAGACAAACTTTTTATATTACAACGCAATCAATAAAACGATTAATTATTCTTTCAGAATGTGCTTATTTATGCTTAGTTTTTAATTAGGACATTATATAAAACACTCATAGGTGTATGAGTTGCAACGTAATATTGATTTCACACATAAAAACAGATACTCCATCATGGTAAATGAGTATTTTTTTTATTTTTTAATTTAACGTCGTTATTTACTAAACCGCCTATCGTGGCACATCTCTTTTTCTCCTTAGGGCATTCTATTAAGTCCCAGCAGCTCTCATTTGCTAATGTGTCTGATTCCCATTTCATCGCCCAAAGCTCTGTAAACTTCATTGTTCTAAAGAAAGAAGATAAAAACCTTCTAAGAGCATTAATTGCTTAACCGAGTCTTCTTACAGTCACACCTAACCATTAAGGTACAAAAATGTCCGCAGGTATAACTCAATTCCTTCGCTCGTTAGTTTTAATGGCAAGAGAATTCAATGTTGTGATTAATCGAGAAGTGATGACGTTGTATTTAATGATGTGTTTTAATCAATTCCTGAATGAAAGCATTTTTTTCTTCTCTCTCTCTTTCTCTCCTCTTTTTACTATGCTTTACGCACATCATTACAAAATTAACTTCATTTCTAAACGGTTCAGATTTATTAAATAAATTTACAAAACTTTAATAGTGCTATATTTTCCGTGGAAATATGCAAATATAGCATGGAGAATGTTCATCACATTATTCTGTAAAAGAAACAATAAATAACTCATAAATGACGTCACCATGTTTTCAAAACTAATTTTTTTATATTGTGTTAATTTAACCAATTTCGACTTGTTATCTACAGTTCAACTATGATTTATGGACTCGGATAGCAATTTAGAAAGTCCACTTTGGTAGAAAATCATTGTCACTGACCTTATACACCATAGTTTGTTGGCGCTGCAAATCTTGAACAAAATAAATGTGTGCTATAGCTAATCCATCACTCCATACAATCTGCCGTTAGAATCGATCAATTGTCTTTTTCTGAGATGTTGACAAATTTGTCTTCGAAAGATAAAGAGAATACCGATTTGGTCCCATGACCTCATTATAGTTTACTAGCAACTACATAGCGTATACTGTATACTGTATTTTCTAGTTAGTTTTAAACTTCATCTCAATATCACAGATACGGCAACGCTCTTGAAAAGATAATTAAAGAAGATAAAATAATAATAATAAAAAGAAAACAAAGTTTAATAACAAATTTTCGTTTGAAAAACATCCGTCCGAATCAATGGCGAATTAAAAATATCTATATGAAGCCATAATCTAATATCCAGAGAAAATTAGTTAATGGATTTTCTTCCGCATTTTGCACATTTGTTGACGTCACGATAATTATGGATAATTAAATTAAGAAATTTGCAGAAATTTTCATTAAAAACAACTAAGGGGGTCATTTCATTTCATTAAGGGGATAAAACTACGACCTTTCTTTTCTTCCGATTGAATAGCGTAATTAATAATACGAAATAAATTTTAGTGCGCTCTATCTATTGTTTTAAATTTATTTTCTCTCGAGAATAAAATGCGAATTTAATGGAAAATTAGAAAATGAAAATTTGTATAAAAGTTACACCAACCGCATTAAAAGACATAGACGGTATGGCAACATTATGCAATTTTAATCAAAGTGAAAGGTCTGCCACTATCTAGGAAAATATATAGTAACTAAGGCAGAGATAAATGTTTTTATGACCAAACACCGTGATTAATTACCGATCGCCTATATTCGAAAAGTAACTTAATTAATCTAAAAATGTAATAACTTTAATTATTATAATATATATAATTTTTTATTTTTAAAGTTATCCAGGTTTCATATTAAACTCGTTTATGATTAATATTTTAAAAGCTAATTTACGACCGTTCACAATAATAAATCTGAATTTTAGTTGATGAAAGTTTAATAATAGTTATATTAGAATTGTAATATTTAATAGATCTATCCTGATCGATATTATGAATAGTTTAACTTACTTGGAACACAAAGCAGATATAAACTCTCTCTAAGCTACGAGAACAAAAGCCGTTGCCGAATTTTAATTTAAATGATAATTTGAGTATTGTTATGTGGAATAATTGACAGCATCTCTCTCTCTTAATATTGAATTCTAGATATTTATATCTGACGATTCGAAATTTATCTATAGTTATAAATTTAAACAATAGTCACCAATACTCGAAAGACTAAAAGCTTGTTTCCTATGAAAATACTGTATCCTTATGCGATTAAATATTTAAACTTGATAAAAGAGATTTACATAATCATTTTAATTCAAATTATAACTAATAGCAGTTGAATAGAGATAATCTGGAGAAGATTAGCCTGTTAAAGGATGTAAAGCATTATAAGTAAAATTAATTTTAGATTTATAAGATGTCAATAAATTAAAAAAAAAAAAACTTGAAAGTATGTTAGATTGATATAAACATAAGTAACAGTCTATATAACTTGTTTATAGACTATTTAGCTTGAGTTTCTGTCTGGAAATGTTATGCTAATCGTTTTATATTCACATCATTTCTTTATTATATTAAAATAAAAAATATATTTGATTCAAATCTTATGCTGAAAGTTTGCATTCAGCATAATAAACGCTCTAGATCAACAACGGACACATCAGCTAGCATTTAATACTTATTAACTGTTAAAAAGTATCTTAAACTATCAAAAATATGTAGAATTTAGTAAATAAATAAAAATTATTATCCAATATTTTAATTTAATAAAACTGCTTTAGTAATAAAAATTATTTTAAGAGTGTTATATTTAATCCTTATAATTAACTGGTTTCTCTTATTTATTATTTATACAGGAGGAAAAGTAAAATATTAAAGTTTAATTAAAGTAAAAAAAAGGGTTGTTACTTCTTACTCCTATTTTTCTTTTTTTAATTTTTTTTATTTATTAATAAGTAATAGATTTAAATACTAGCTATGAATTTAGATATTTATAATTAATTTATGAAAAATAATTTCGAATTTAATCAAAAAGTACAGTTTAAAAAATAAAACATGGTTGTTTTTAAATTTTTTACTTTTAAAAAGTAAAACTTTTCAGAATTAAAAAGGAAAAATTTTTAATATTTTAAAAAGGAAAAAAATTAATGAATAGTTCTTTCATCAGATAAAAACAAAATACGTGAAAAGATATTAAATTTATAATTTTTAATTAAAAAAAAATTTCCTAATTAAAATTACATAAAGAAATTATTGTTTAAAAAATCATCATCTTTCTGTTTATCAGAGCGACTAAATTTTTTGTTGATAGATGTTTATTATACAAAAAGCTTAATTATCATTTTATTGTGCATCTATTATTGTACAAGAATTTTTGCTGAATATCTTAGATAATTCAATTTAAACCGAGAGCAAACTTCATAAATGTACATTTAAAAATATACATATAAAAAATATGATGTTTTCCCCACTAAATGCATTTTAATGAAGTTCAATTAAAGAATGAAATACAGATAGTTAAAAAGGAAAAATTCAAATTATCTTCACTTTCGTTAAAAAGGCGGCTTTATCTGCTATTGCCTCAATTTGTTTTATCCACCCTTTTCTGAATGTAAAACGATAATTTCGAATTCATTTGCATTTCTCTGCTCTTGTTTTGTTTCTGGCCGTCTCCATTATGGGCTCAGAAGTAACTGGAATATGTAATTGTGAAGTGAGAAGAACCATTATGTCTCTCTAATGGAAGCATTAGTATGTTAGTTGCCTTTCTTGGAAGTGCACGACTTGTCATTGCAGCCCCTCCATCTGGCGGAGAAGAAGTAGAGAAAGTTGCTGCACATCTTATTCTCTCTCTTCCTTTCGCCTTTAAGTTGCTGCGTTTCTATTTATAGCCAACATTCAGTTTAAAATAAAATAAACTTTATTGATTCGGCAATAAAAATAATCCAGGCTTTAAGCAGAAGAGATTATATTATATTATTGGAGTATTAAAATGCAATTTATTTTTAATGCGGTATTACTCTTATACGCTTAAAATATATGGTTGTATATTATATTTATGTACCTTATGAATAACCATTATTATATGTAATTTTTTTTTATGTTAAAGTTATGTAAAAATTATAAAATTTTTGATGGTATCTACTTTCATTATTATGTATTAATGTATAACTTATATATATTTTTAAATAGTTAAAATAAATCAATAAAAAATTTTGGCCTAAAGGTGAACGTGAGCAACATCCATATCAGAAAGTATCAAGGGCATATATCCCTGTAATGTTTTGTAACAAGAAATGTATTTTCGTCCATGTTTTCCTATGTGACTTTTACGACTGCCAATGTCCGATTTATGGTTACAGCCCGATTACGTATTTCTACAACCGAAAATCCCACAGGAAATATATATACGTATATATATATATTGTTCCACAGTTTTTAGCAGTTTTTCATTGTTTATATTTCTAAATAATATTTTCTAATTTACGATCTCATCCCTCAAGAGATGTCTTGTCCTCTCGCTAATGAATATTAGTAGCGTAGGATTACGGTTCCGTGCAAACTCATATTTAAAACTTCTGTAATTTTATTTAATGGATAAAAGTAATAAATAGTTATCTAACAACTGTTTATGAGGATATGTTTACAATTATATTATAACTTATGAATAAGTTTTCATCATAAAAATTACCGAGAGAAAATTTATTTCCGAAGAATATGTACGTACCTCGCATTATTTCGGATTTTAATGTCTTATTCGGATTATTAAAAAGGAAAAAGGGGAAAAAAATAAAAAATTCAGCTGACAGTAAGCATATTATTTGCCTAGAAGTGATATTTACAAAAATAAATTTTTCAATTCAGCAAATTTTGTAGAAAAATAAAATAAAATAAAAAATAGGTGTGTTTGAAGTGAGTGTGAAACTTTTTCACTACTTCCAGATTTATCTTTAGAAATTCAGAAAGAAATTCCAAAGAGAGCAAACCATTTCCTTCCGTCGGAATCGTTACTTTTTCGGAAAAAAAGAAAAAACACTATCGAGAATTGTGAAAAACTGTTACTTGAATTTCCGTTCGGCGAAAATATAAATAAATAAATAAATAAAAATAAATAAATAATGTCAAAATGGAAATATTTTACACAAAGTTTGATTTTATAGAAAATACCTGTCTCAAATATATATACATATATATAACTTATATATATATATATATATTAAACGGCGTAGTTCGAAAATAACTTTAAAAGTAATCGTTATATACGAACTAAGAGTTGGAGAGGAACTTTTGCAGAATTTAAATTCTTCTACTTCAGGATTCTAACACATCAATTTAGTTAAGGCAAAGTGTATTGGAATTTCTTGGATAATCATCTTCTTCAACCACAATACATTCAAGACTCTTATCTGCATGTTAAAAAAACCATATGACGAGTTCCCTTCCCAACAAAAACTATTTTTCACATAAAAAATAATCTGTCATTAGTATGAAGTCGGAATTTTTTAATTTACTTCAATCATACTAGTCTCCGGTATTTTGTTCTTAATCGACTATTATTTTATTTTTAAGCAATTATTTTTTTGGAGGGTGAAAAAAATGAATGATATTTCAAAACTTAGATCCAACGACCATGACATTTAAAAAAAGAAAAGAAAAGTGCTTTGCATAAGTTAAGAAGATCTATAAAGTTATCTAAGAGTTTGATAATTTGAGTAATTGTTCTTTAATAACACGTTATTTAATTACTGAATTATTAAACAGGCAAGAAAAGTAAGTTTAATTTAAATTTATTCTATTTATCATTCTTTAAATTTTTTCGATCATTTTTTGATTTTTGTTTTCGGAGAAAAATAAAAATAAAAAAAAAATTATCTTCAAAATTGTAACATTTCATCTAATGATAAATAACTTTTTATTCGAAAAGATTGTATATTATTATGTGACTTATCTGGTTACATAGTTGTTCAAATTGGTTCGTTACCCTTTGGATATTTGAGGGTGTGGCGTATTAAAGGTAAAGGAAGGAAAAAAAAAAAAAAAAACCTATCATTATATTCCAAGGAGAAACTATTCCTCCAAAGAAAAATATCAAAGGGGAACATTATTTTGCAACATTTTTAACAATTCGATTGCATTTAAATAGTTATGTAAATGTTGATAAAATAGCCCGTTATTATAGTGATAAAATTAAAATAAAACTAGTTCACTACAATAGTGACAAATATTCTGAAAAGGGAATAATTTTATAAAGAATAATATCCAATGTTGTATACACGAAGGTCAAAAACGTGAGGCCAACTTTTCCATCGCCTTTAAGCAAGATCGACGACTTAGTGAAGTTCATTTAATGCAATGAATGAATTATGCATTTTCTTAAAGGGCAGTAACTCTTTAGCACGAGAAGCTTCTTACACAACTGCAGATCTCTGTTAGATTTAACTTATATTGAACTGATTGGATTACATATTTTTATCACGTAGATGGACAAGAGCTGATGTTATATATATATATTTATTTATTTTCTTCATTAAATATCTGTTCTTTATAAATTTTATTAATCTCTCTCTTTCTACATATATATTGATATATAGTATATATATTTTTTATTACAATTTTATTCACGTTAGATGTAAACTTATAATGATTTTTTGAAAAGATCATAGCCATATATATAATGCCATCGTTATTCAGACAAATAACTTTTGGAAAAAGAAAACAATTATTAAAATCATTCATCTGACGGAATTAATTAAATTAAACAAAATTAAACAATTTTTTTTCCTTAAACTAATTCGGAGAATGTCATTATGATGATACTCTAGAGAATTTTCTGTTTCTGTTCTTCAGTGCAGCTCTCCTTTTTATATTAAAGAAAGAATTGTTTCCTCGCTTTTCCTTAAAAAAAAAACTTTACTAGTTATACAGCTCGTATCTTCTCACACTATTTAATAAATGTTAAAATATTTTATGCAATAATACTGTTGTATGATTAAAGCAATTGAAGTCTGGGTTCAAAAATATCGGGTCGAAATGCATCCAATAAAACAACCTTTACCTCTTTTGCCATATTTCGGAAAATTTATAGCATGATCGTAAAGTAGAGCGATCTTTATTACTTATAATGTTGAAAGGATATTTTGATAGATTTCAATAAATCTCTTTATAGATACATATTTAAATAAATAAAATACAAGAGGGAAAAAAAACACCCGCAGATGTATTAAATTCGAATATTTAATTTCTGAAATTATTTTCCGATACGTAAACGAAATTACTTTTAATCTCATTTATTTAATAATATTTTTTCTTTCCTCTCACTATAAATAATAATAATAACTACAGAAATCATTTTCGATTAAAGTTAAAAAACAGAAGTTTTCTTTCGAGTAATATTATAAATGATAACAATTATTATATTCGATAAACAAGTCGAAGAAAAGCGTTTTGAAGTCAGAAAAAAAATTCTAGAGTGTAGGCGTGTTTTTCTCAACTGTTGATGAATCGAATAAATACAAACAAAGAAAAACAGACCTATGCAATTTTGGAAGCAAACTATATAAAAATAAAAAAACCATTAAACTAGAAAAAAACTAGAATTTTTTTCTAGTATAATATAACTAGAAAAAAATATATAAAAACTGTCCTATAAAGGATTTAACTTTCAGTTCTTTTTTTATATATATAAATAATATCGAAACTTAAATCAAACTTGATAAGTACAAGATAAGATTGAGGATGACATCGAGATTTTACGAATTTTTTTTTTATATTATTATTATTATTTCATATCCACTCAATGTTTGACTATTCCTTTAGGAATACAGTAACTGATGTACGATTTATCTTCCATTCGGAATATAAGAAATATTATTTGTGATCGATGCCTCTTATTTTAATCCAGATCCCGTACGTGATCGCTTTAACCTATGCATTATCTGTATCAGATTGATATAATCGGAGTTTGGAAGATAATGATGCATAATTAACTTAATTAACGAAACAGAGACTGATTAGACTAAAGGGACATTCATTTTTTTAACGTAATAAACTGTCTTCATTTTAAATAATAGTGTTTTTTTTTTTTGATTAATTTGATAACAGAGACCATTCCAGCATTAATTATTTTAACACATACAAATAACGATAATTTTATGATTTTCGTTTTTATTTATATTTAAAGGAATTCAATTATTTAATATGATTTTATCAAATTACAAATTGTTTAAAAATCGAGTATCATTAATTTACAGATTACACACGATGTAATTTATTTAAATTTAAACGAAATTTTAATTTCTCAAAAGTTAAAATTTTAATCGCAGAACGAAATTTATTGCGATTTTAAAATTAACTTTCCGAACATAATTATAAATAAATTGTATGTACATATATATATAATTTTAATATAATTAAAATTACCTTTAAATATTAAGATTTTTTTAAAAGATATATAGTCTATATGCAGTATCGACAGATATTTTTTAATGTTGCGAACTATTCGGGTCTATGGTTTCGACCCGTAATAAATGGATATAAAAAAGTAAGGGAAACATTGTCATCAATCAAATATATAAAGTAATCTTGTACCTAATCTTCGGTGAAATATAGACAGTTTTTTCCTAGACATTCTCTATTAACTGACGTTAGAGAATTGTGTTGATGACAAGTGCGGATAGAAACTTTGTCATTTCTGGTTGGTGACATTTGCAATAACAGCCTGTCACATTTATTGTGGTTTTTATTACTGTCTGCAATTCTTTCTAATATACTGAAAGAAGTGGTATGTTTATCAGGCAATACAATTGAGATTTTCTAGTTACTTTTCCTGTTTCGATTGCAATTACTAATGTCCCTTTTTTATTGTCTGCTGGGATAATTTTGTTAATCATTATTACTGTTCGATACTTTTAGTTTTATAACTGAATATTACCATTAAAAAAAGAAGGCTTATATAGGCAAAAATTATGTGATCGAATTAGAGAAAATAATTTATCTCTACTTCCTTTATAATACAACAAGTTATTTCTTTTATTGATTTAAACATAAGAATATAAAAAATGATGTCTCTTGTTCGAATGGAAAAGAAACATATGGTGTTTTCTATTCCTAGCTTGGCCATACAAACATTCGGGGTTGTTCTCCATCGATGTTTCTCCAGTTAGAAAGTCTTCGATGACAATAGGCAATAGGAAACAGTGAAAAAGTCCATGATTCCTTTGAAATGTTATTTGTTCAACATTCGCTCTGTACACATTGACAGATTGAATTATCTGTCTCGAATTGAATTTTTCTATACAAAAGTATGGAATATGCCATTTTTTGTTTACTGTAGCGAAAACTTCGATAACTTTTTTTTTGTAACAGTTCAAACTGTCTGCTTGAAAAATTAGAATGCAAAAAACTTTCCATCTCGCGAGGCATTTTATTAAATTTAAATTTCGAATATAACATATTATCAAATTTAAAAAGAAAAAGTTTTTCTTATAAAGTTATTTATACTAAATTAAAATTTATATCTGGAGAGAAAGGAAAGCATTTAATCTGATGAGTATGAGGCGATCGAAAAGCACTCAGTGAACTCGTATAAGTGACAGAGATACGAAGAACCAATGTTATTTCTTAATGTACCTCATCAAACTGATGGGTAAACATTAGAATAACTAATGATAATCGGATGTAAAAGTGATCTTCTATTAAGCAAAAGAATTTGGTAAGTTAAATACAAATTGTAATTGAGAAGTACTATTTCTCCCGAGGGAACACAAAAGAGGAACGATTTCCTTTCAAATTGCATTCATGTGAAGAACCCTATTTAATTGCAACTGTTTATCTTACAGAAAGAAAATTTAAAAACATGAAAATGGCATTCGTCTGCCAAGTAGTTAGCATCTAAATCTGTAGATAAACATAATAGCGAGTCACTGCAGTCATTTTTGATTCCCGCATTGTTCGAAATAATATTGTTAAATCTGTGAAACTTCGCCAATTTTTAATATGTTTACTCTGAATGAGGTTTCTCTTTTTAATTATTTATAACGCAATTTATAAATATATCCGGATAATTTCTGCGGCAAAATGAAAATTAAATATGGTATAGTAAATTAATAAATGGCTTAAAATAAATTTATATATAGACTACACAAAAATAACATTTCATTCTTTTGACTTTTATTTATAGTCACATAATATTAGAGTTTTCAAAATAATATTCGTGTTCACTTAGTATTAAATTCTCCAGCCTATAATTCAACATAACCAAGTCTAAAATTTCAATTTAAATATATATATTTTTTAAATATATTCAGGATAATATTTCATATTTTTAGTCCTTGCATTATTATTATTATTTTAAATTATAAAAAAAAAAAAATCAAAAATGGAATAAAGTGAAAATAAATCTTTCAATTTAAAATATTTTATTTTCTTTATATAATATTTTAAAAGGAGAATAAAATATTTTAAAATTTAAAATCTTATAGAAGAAAGAAAAAAAAATCGTATTTTTTAAAAGAATTATTATATTTTTGTCAAGCAAATAGAGAAAGATAAATTATTTAGTTTAGACGTTTTTATATATGTGTATATATACATATCATATAAATAATACTTATTTTTTTACATCATGACAATATTATTGTATGTATTCCGATGCAGTATTTTATCCAATCCCATTCTGCTATGGTTTTCATGCCGTAACAACCTAGTAATCGATATTGTTCATCACCCTTTTCTTTGTACCGAGATAGATGTACTTGGTAACCTTACATCACAGCCATTCTCTCACAGACCCATTTAAGATGAAAAAAAAAAAACTACCACATCGAACAGTTCTCAGAATTTTCGTTGAGCCTTGAATATAACACACTTTCATATCATTATTTATACCTTTACAAATAATGGGTAGATTTTGATACATAAAAGAATTTTGAATGTTTATCGACTTTAAAGAGCGACGGAATTATGACGTACGACTGTAGTTATTCAATTATAGGCTTTTATTGTAACCATTTTTGTAGTAATAAAGCGAATGTGAGAAAGCAGCTGCTTTCGTTTGCACCCTTCAAAGCTTTCTTCCTCCACACATAATTTTATTTTATTTATTTTGTAAATAATTAAAAAAAAAACATTAAAATATTAGAGACAAGAGAGACAATAAATAGTAAATTATCAACAAATCGAACACCCAAATATGTTTATGATTCTTATATACGAATATAAATATATTTAAACTAATATCCAGATATTTATGATATATCAAAACAGTTTTTGTGTCTGATGGAGATACCTATTTTAATCGAGAATAACAAAGGTTGTAAAAAATACTAGATAGTAATAACTTAAGTTGCAGAGAAGTTGAAGTACCATTTGATATTATTGAAGTCGTTGAAGCAGCTAGGAAGCAACCGGCGTGTTCCTAAAGCTATAAACTTGAATAGTTGATGTTCTGACAGGTCTCAAACAACTTTCATGGCTGACTGATTCAATTTACGTTCTGCTATTAAACGTGCCAAAGTTAGGAAATAAAACTCCACTTCGCTTATTTTCGATATCGATACTTTTTTTTAAGGTTTATTCCTTCAATCATACACACAACTTAACTTTATACGGTGTTTATACGTCTATGCATTTTCGAGCCTCAAAAATCCCTCATATCAAACAATTTTGAGACAGAGATGGAAATGACGTCGAATATTACTCGATTTTATAGTTGACAAAACTATTATTTAAAGTTTCCTCTCTCTTTTTTTTTTTTTTTCCTCTTCCTTAAATTTATAACTTCTCTATGCTATATCGAGATATGAAACTATCCAGTTTAAAGTTTTTATACGAGACTCTAAACATCTATTAATATCCCTCGACTAAATTTTCGACACTAATATATATGCTTTCACCTTTATATTTCTCAATAAACTCTTTATATAGCTATAAAACCGTGAATATCTTATAAAGTATAAGCCGTTAAAATCGAATTAACTTAGAAGCGATTTCTACACACATATATATATTAAAAAAAGTGAACTAATGATACAATATTTATAAATAGTTTTTTGTTCCTTTCTGTTGCATATTCGAGAAAAAAGAAAAGTCATACGTGATGGAAAGAGTATTGGATGCGTGATGTGTGTAAAAATTGAATAATGGTCCCTGGAGTCGAAACATCTTTTACCCACTATATTAGTTTACAGTAATCTTGTTAGAATCCGTGGATTATTCAAAATTACGTAATTTTTATTCCATTGTTGAGTCGAAAAGTTAAGGAAGAGTTTATATAGTTAAGACTTTGTTGTTTGAGATAAATTTAATTGTATAATTTATCTAAAGGGAATACACAAATGGGAAGAATGTTTAGTTGGATTGTTTATCTTGTTTCAACAAACATGTGCCGGCAATTTTACAATTGTTTCCTTGAATAAATAAATTACAATAATACAAACAAATGTTAGCATAGCGGCAGTTCATATTTATTTATTTATTTTTAACAATTAATTAATTAGTTTTTAATATTAAAATTTTATAATTAAAAAATTTTTTAAAATACAGCAAGTTGATTAAATTAAATAAACTAAACAAACTGTTATTAACCAATTAATATTAATGTTTCTTTACCTAAACATTCTTATTTATATCCTTAATTAAAATATTTTATTGGGTATTTTTTATTTAATATGGGTTTTTATCAATTATACAAGATATAAAAATTCATAATTTAATTATTTTTTTGCATTGCATTGCTCAGATTTTGATACTATGTACACGAGTGAAATGTTATTCAATTGTTATTTAAATGAATTTTTCTTTAGATTATATTATTTCCATTATAATTTAAATGCAATTAAAAATTTTAATACATTTAATTCGCTAATTAATATTTAAATTGAAAAAAATTTTTCGCGTAGAATAATTAATTATGGAAGAAAGAGAGAAAGAGAGGAAAAAAAATTCTATTCGCAAAGGAAATTAATAGAACAAAATTAGCCATGAAAACCAAGAATGCGATTTTCTAAATTTTCTCCATCGAACTATTTTTCAAGTGAGAAAAAAAAGAAGGAAAACAGTGAAAGATCTAAGAAATGTTTGTTGGATACCCTACTATAAATAATTGTCAAATGTTTAAAGTGTTAATTGAAACTCGTGCCACATTATATAGCTGCATGCTTAAAGATGTTTAATCTGTACAAACTGTCGACATAAGTAGAAAGTTTCCAGTACTACATTTTCATTAGTACGCTATCAGATATACTCTCAACATATTAACCTTAATTCTGTTAGGATGGCCTCTTGACAAATAACATAAACTTTGATGCATCCATTAATTTTTCTATACGGTTGGTAGCTTAAAAGATCGTTTTATGCTCTTTTATTATATATATATATATATATGCTGCAGTTACTTTCTTCAGTTAAACATTCAACATTTCCCAAGTGTGATATCACTAATCCTAAAATGACCATTTTATATGGTTGATGAAATTTTCTCTTACAAGTTTGTTTTTTTAAATCAATATTATAGATTTCTCTGAGGATGCATTGACATACATATTTTAGTTTGATGAACTAAACAACTTTGCTTTTAAAAGTTTAACTAATCATGCACATACTTTTTTTTTGTATTCTTAAAACTTTATTAAATATACATTTGATCCGATGTATAATTGGATAAATTTTAACAAAAATAACTAAATTAATTTTATTTATAAGTGAATAAAGATGGAAGAGAAATTATAGTAAAAAGTTTATCCACGAAAATAAAACAAGATTGTTAAAACAATCCATCAACTATTTTCACACACAACAGTTCTTAATGACACATGAAACATTAGGAACATAGTGTTTTTCTTCTCTTATCATTTTCTTCATTTGTTGTCATCACTGTTTGACAGTCATTCATAACAAACTAACTTCACACTTCTTAAACTTTTGATGTCACTTTTTGACAAAATACTTCCTTCGCCATAAAAACTTATGTATCCTAGCATTAAAACATCGAATATACGAATATTATCATCATAATTTTTAATATTTTATTCATTACAATAAAAGTAAAAAATCATTTCTCATTTATAAATATTTTTTTAACTTATGTGGATTGTTAAGGAAAAAAAAATGCTACTATTTAAATGTATGAGTTTGCAAGATAAAATAAAGTGTAATATAATTATAAAAATAAAACATGAAAAATGTTCTTATATTAAAAACATTCAAGCAATTTTATAAAGTTTAATCAAATAAAAAAGAATTAAAAAAAGAAAAAGTTATAATATTTAAAATTGATTCGAAGGTCTTAAGCAGAATCATGGAGTTATTTTTTATTCAAAGTCGGTAGTAAAAAGTTAATTATATTAAGGAAAAAAAAAAGAGTTCAAGTGAAACGTGAGTTTTGATAATGTTTTTTTTTTCTTTCCTTTTTATTTATTGATTTAAAAAAAATTCTAGCTGATACTTTACCATTTTAGATAGAACAGGCTGATGTTTGCCCTTGAACGATTTATCTTATTTATTATTATTATTATTTTTTATAATATATTGCATTTATTTAACTTGATTTTCAGTTGACATTCTTAAATAAATAACTTTAAAAATAAAGTAAAAAATTCAATTATATTAATTTTAAATAAACTTTTATAAAGTAAAGAATAAAAATTTGATATAATAATACTTGTAATTGAGTAGAAGAATAAATTTATATAAGATTGTTTACCAGAAAATTCCTTTAAAAATGATATTAATATTTATTAATTTATAAATATTAAATTAAAGATTTGAAATCAAAATAAGTGGCAATTATTAAATTTTAAATATTTAATTATTTATTATTATTATTATTTTTTTTTTTGTTTTAAAAAAATAATACAAGAGTATTTTTATACAGATTTTATTTTTTTTTATTAATCAATGAAGCGTTGATATTTAAATTACCGTATTTATATTTTAAATTAAGAATTATGTAAATTTAACAAAAACATTTATTGAAATGCAAAAATATAATCTCATTTGATATCATTCTGACTTATAAAAAAAAAAGAGAGAGAGAGAAATAAAGTAAGAATGGAGAAAGAAATGCATTAATGAGTAGCAATCGAAATAAAGGAAGTTGTAAAGTTTATTTATATATATATTTTTTCCGATAGTGATAAAGATGTGTGCAGCTTCTTATTTCACTAATGGAAAGATTGTGTATTGTTGTCTATTGCAGACATCTCCAGCCAGTTTCGGGTGCAAATCGTGGCAAACAGCTTTTTGTCATTAATATGACAGCCTTCTGTAGAGATAGGTAAATAATGCTTGCAGATTTTTTAAATGTAAAGAAAAAAAAAGATATAAAAGTTAATTAATTTAATAAAGGTTCGATCTATTTTTGTAAATATAAACAGATCGAATTCTTTCTTCTTTTAGTTATATTTATTTACAAATATCGTAATTGTTATTATAATTAACAACGCAAAAAATATCGAAAAAATGATACGTGCTTCCCAATAAGCGGCGCACATTTTAGAGAGAATTTTGTGTTTTGTTTAAAAAATACAGATTTATTATTGATTTTTATTTATATATTTTTTTCAACTTTCAATAATGTAATTATCGTAGTATAAACCATAATTTATGTGCTTTGCGTTGCACAATAAAAAAACAAGCAATTTTTGCGAAATTTCTACAAAAATTGCTCGTTTTTTCCTGTGAAATATAAAACTTTGTACGTCATTGTTTAAGAAAACATAAATTAATAAACAGTAGAATAAAGTATATCATATTAAATGTTTAAAATTAATTATTAGATTGCTTAATTATAACTTTAATTATTATTATTTTTTAATTAGTATATTCGATATAATTTGTGATTTTGAACTGAGGAAAATTTTCCCAAATATTTTTCGAACTAATTAGAAAAATCTTTTTCTTTTTTTCTTTTCCTGTTGTTCAAAATAAAATTTACTAGAAAAGTCAGTTTAATAGTAATTAAGTTTGTTATGCGAGTTTGTTGAAGTGTAAAGAATTTTTAATTTAGCTACTATACTCGACAAATCTGGTGACAAACGAAACAAAACAAACCAAGACATATATTTTTTTTTCCAAACTTTATTAAAATAATCTATAGGTTCTAATTAAAGGAAAAGAAAAATCGAAAATTTATTTCCTATTTTAATAAATTGACAATTTAATTAAAATAAAGACTTTAAAGCGATTAGAATTAAAATTAAAAAAAAAAATGTAGCAGAATTTTCAATAAGAACAAAGTTATCTTTTCTAATATATTAACTCTCTTGTTTTAAATGTCAGAAATGATGTTTTAAACATAAAAAAATAAAAAGGTAACATGTAATTCCTCTTTCGTAAGCTAAATAGGTACATTGAACTACCTTTTTTTAAAATTTTTTTTACATCTTATAAATTTTGTTAATCCCGTTACGACTAATTTTTAAATTCTAAATTCATATAATGGACTAAATCCGATCTAAGCTTTCCAAACTTGCGTGAGATTATTGATATTATTACAGATCACAGAAAAGCAATCGGAAAACAATCTTTGTTACAGTCAACTTTATAAGTAAACACATCATGAAAGGAAGAAGAAAAGAAGCTTAAAGATGAAAAGAAATGCGGGATAACACCTGCAGCTATCTGGCTTAATGCCATCATTCTTCTTTACCTTGATTCAACTTGCTATATTCCATTATATATTCTCGTTAAATTTATTTATTAACTGTAACAGTAAAAAAAAAAAATAATCATAATTATAGATCAAAGACATTATAAGTCTAATTTAAAAACAATTATTTAGCTTATATCATTTCAAATGAAGTAATATTTGAAAGGGAAAAAAATAGATAAAGTTAGTATTAGTTTATATTATACAGTACATTGCCTCCATCAGTAATTCTGAATACCTTTACGTAAATCAGTAATTACTTCCTTAATTTTTACGTATTTTTAATAATTCATATTTTACATTCGAACAAACAATCTGAATAAATTATAACAGCAAATGATTTGTGTCATAATAATTTATAAATAAAAATTTTTAAATTTAAAGTTTGAGAAGTTGTTCCTGATCTTAATATATCGTATTAAATAATAGATTGAGAATTTATACTGAATCAGTTTGATATAATAAAGAAATTTTCTGTGTTTAATAGATTTTCATTTATTCTAGAATTGAAAAAACTTTTGCTGTTGGAGTTGACATCGAAAATTTCTAAAAATATAATTTTTAGCCAGAATTGTTTTCGGGATTTCAAAATTAATTCCATAACAATTATGGTTGTCAGTGATATACTATATCTAAATAACTATAGCTGCTAATTTTATTATTCATAATTAATTTTGAGAAATGATTTTTATATAACAGAGATGGGATGAATTAATAGAACAAACAGAAACCTAATGAATTATAGAAACAAATAAAAAATCTAATGAATTAGCCAAATAAATAGAAATTTAATGAATTAGCGATACAAACAGAAACTTAATGAATTAATGAAATATATTCTACATCATAAGTTTATTTTTCTTTAATTCTTTCTGAAGCGAATGAAAGTTGTTGGAGATAAAAAAAATATAATCCGTTCAGTACGTGAAAATCAACTGCCAAGTCATTTTTCGATTTTTTTCCTAATACTTTTTAATATTTTCACTGATTCATTGCAGTATCTGTACATTATTTATTTATCTCAAAAGGAAGAATAGGAATATGGATAGGTAATCTGGGCTACGATACGAATGAATCTTTAAAATTTTAGGAGTTTTATTATACACTAAAGAATCATTTTTATTCAAAATTAAAACGTAAAAATGACTCTATAGAGTATTGGATCTTTATTGCTATACTGATTATTTAATTTTATTCATTCTTAATAATTTAGATTTTTCAGAATTTTCTAGATGTCATTGTATTAACATATATATTTTATTCATTTAAACTTAAGTGTAATATTTATTATATCATCATTAAATTCTGGTATAAATGACAAAGTCTGAATTGGTATTAATTTAATATTATGCAATAAACATAATATTTATAATATATAATTTAATTCCAGAACTTCTAAAGATATCATTTTATAAAAATTCTATTCCTTAAAAATGTTTTCTGTACAAAAGTCTATAAAAGAAAAAAGATCCTGTAATCCTATTTCATTATAGATATAGCAGTTGAATAATTTGCAATACATAATTAAATAAATTTTTATATTTAACATGATATGAATTTATATAAATTGTCATGAATATCATAATTTTAGAAATGATTTTTTTATTTCTGCATAGCTTTCTTAATTTTTCTGCGAAATAATTACATTACTGTTTGATTACTTTTGAGAATTTTGTTGCACAAAATTAAGAAAGATACACCTGATTTGTTCTGTAAAATAATTCATATCAATACACAACTGGTTTTATACAAACATATCCAACAAGTTAATTTAATAGGCTATCAAATATCATTTAATTAAGTCCTTTTCAGAGGTTAATTTAATTATACAAATGTAATTACATCAAAACAAATACAACATTATATTATTGATACGATATATTATCAAATTAAAGATTAAATTAAACAATAAAACTAATCTATCAGGTATACAAATCAAATACTATAAAAAATTTATTCACTTGAAATTAGTCTTCATTCAACAGAGATTAAATGTTAAAACTGAATAAAAATTCGAATTAAAAAATTATTTTTATGAAAGAAATGCGATAGATAAAATAAATCAATTTTTTAATTATAAGAAATTATAAATATTATATATATTTTTCGAATAAATATTATTAATTATATATAAAATATATATAATTATTAAATAATTAAATGTATTTTTTAATTTTAAAAGTTTTTTTTGTATAAAACAAACATTAATTACTGGAATAACTAACTATCATAATAAATTTTGAAATATTTAAGTATAAAAATTTATCTTTAATTCACTAATTGTAAAATTAAATGTTTATTTTTGAAAAATACTGTATTTAAAAATTTAAATATTAATTTTAACATATGATCTTTTAATCTATTTTTCGAAGGAAGGTAGGCTTATAATATAAGATCATCATACTATTTATCAGTCTGTATGTCTTCCACAAATAGCTTTTGAACTAATTAGTAGCTTTTCACTTAATTTAGTAGTAATGTTCTAGCATTATAATACCTTCAAAGCGCATCAGTTTAGTTTTTAATTTTAGCCATTTAAAAATGGCGGGCATCCAAATTTTCAAAATTTCTCCCGGTAATAAATTTAATATTGCTTAATTAATTATTTAAAAATAAAAGTTAATATTATAATCGGGCTGTTAAAGTCGAATTTGAATTAAAAATTAAAATGGCAGACATACAATATTCTGAGATATTTTGCAATAACTGTTTAATAGATTTTTTTATGAACCTGTAGATTATACCATTGAAAATGATTTTGATGATATATATTTTAATATCGTATTTTTAATCATTCTAGAATAAAGGATACATTCATAAATTAGGCGATTAGTTCGTTTTAGAATGGATTGTTTTTTATTTGTTTTTCATTAATTCGTACCACAAATACTTTAATATTAATAACTAAAGTTATTTTATTAAGTGAAAGTAGTTAAATATTCTTCATGTTTAACAAATGCGAAAGACAACTGTATTAAACAAACATAAATGACAATTGAACTTAATATATTATCATTTTTATTTAGTCTGAAAGGAAATTAATTATATCAAAATATTAAACAATAATAAGGTAAACAGAGAAAAATAACAAAAGAGAAGAGAAAAACAACTTTTATAATAGATTGCATTGTCGAGTTGAAGATTTGAAGATTTACATTATGCAATATTTAATTTTTAAAGGAAAATCTATTATGAATAATTTGAAATGTTAATAAATTATAAATTTCGTTTAATTATTATTATTTTAAATTTTAAATATATATATATTTTCTTATTACCAAATGTTTAAAAGTTTTATATTTAGACATACTTTTAAAAATTATTTTCGAACTCTTAAATTTACAGTATCTTACTATTAAACAATCAAATTATGCTGGAATATATTACATAAATTTATTCTACATATGAAAAAAATTTAAAACAAATATTTATTTGGAAGTTTATGTCTAGTAATATTAATTTAATTAATAATTTATTCTTTCAATCTTTATAAAAAGAGTTAACAAGCAATTTTCTTCTGAAGTTAATCTTAAAAAAAAAAAAAAAATCGATTTTTCATAATGTTAAAGTATTATTTTAATTTTTTATTAAATTTATTAATTAATACATTTTTTCAAATCTAATGATTATCCTATAAAAATTGTTATTTCTTTTAATTATCTAGAAATTCTAAATACAGTATTCTATAATTTATTATTTTTCGCTAATTGTAATTATATCAAATGGAGTAATCTGTAATATTAGAAAAATTAATTTCATTGAATTAATCAGAAACAATTTTTATATATATATAATTTAGACGTACAAAAAATGAAAATGCAATAATTTTTATATATAATTATATATTTTCATTAATTATTTAAATTAAAGATTTGTAAAAAAGTTATCATTTATTGATATTGAGGAAAATAAAAGCTATCCTTACTTCTGAAAAGTATGTAATCTGATATAAAATCAATAGTTATTCTATTATCACTATAGAATTATTTTTATTTTTACACTAAAATTTTCTGCTTATTGTATTTTTTATCAACAATTTTAAATTTTGCAGAACTAGCTTGTAAAACTAATTTTTTCTAGACTTTAAATAAATGAAAATAGTTTGGTATAAACTTTATTCTTCTAAATCCTTTTTTTTCTATCTATGTCTAGTTAAATTTTTAATTTTTTACTTATTTCAGTTATTAATAAATTATTCTAATGATTTGTTTATATTTTTCTATTTAAAAAATAACAGAATATATAAGTAACTGATTAGTATAAACCAAATAAACCAATAAATAATTGTTTTTATACAATATTATAATTAATATAAGTTGAACATCAAGGGACAAAAATCTTAATAGTCCTGTCCCTTAATATCTGATATAATATACCATTAGAATGGATAATAAGGAAAATAAATTGGATAAAAGTGCTTTTAAGCATTTTGTCCAATTTATTCGAATTTTCAGTCAACTCCAATGGTACACTCAAATCATTTCCCTTTAATAACAAAAATTTTATCTTTTAGTCTAGATTATCTATAATATATTTATATTTTTCTTTTGAGATCTCTGGAGATTCATCAATTAGAGTAGATTATAATGGTGGCTTTCTATTGAAGAAGAAAAAGTTATATTATTTATTGCATTTTCAATAGCTTTCAGATTATTTTTAGCTTCCTCTAAAGATCTTCATGAGATTCACTTTTCCAAAAATTAGATTTGAAATTCTGAATATATTTCTTATTTTATTTTATATCTAATAAATGATTATTTTTTCCTTGAAAATCTAGTTTGTTTAGCTAAAGTTAATAATGATATTTCTTAATTTTAATATTCATTTTTTTAATTAAGAAAAAAAAAAGATTTTCTTAAGATAAATAAATGTTAGTCTAAATTAAAAAAGTAAAATAGTGTAAAAATTAAAAATTTAAAAGGTAAATAGTGAAAAAATTACCATCAAACAAAATAAATAAACATGAGTAAATAAATAAAGGAATAGAGATAATTTAGAATTTTAATGGCGATTCTCATTAAAATTCTAAATTATTTGTATATCTACTAACATTTTTCAATTATAGAATCTTTTAAATGTAGGAAGAAAAGTTTATTATAAAATTCGATATATTATCATTTAATCTTTAATGCATTCTTATGTATCTGAGCTAAATGTATTTTTGGATCTATATTCTGTTTAGTTATATCAAAAAGAAATTATTTTTTCTGAAAGAATGATTTTGAAAATTATCTTATAAGTTTACAAAAACTTCATTCTCTTCAAAAATAAAATAGATGCAAACAAATTAGTTTCGATAAAGAAAAATCAAGTTGTCTTCGACGATTATATGAAAGAAAAGGAAAAAATGCAGATTTGTTTACATAAAGAATAAAATACGTTTTTAATAATCTAGCTTTTCCCATCATATTCAACTCTAAAGTAATATTAAAATGGACTATAATTATTAAGTAATAAAAGAATTGATTGTAGAATATTGATCAATTTAAGAAAAATTATTCAGTACATAGATTGCATTCACAAATAATTGTACACTATATGATTTATTATTATTATTATTATTAAATTTGAAAAACTATATTTCAAACAATGAACTAGATATTACTGTATACTTTAATCTTTAATAATAATAATAAAATAGCAAAAATAAATTGTGACTTACAATAATTAGATAAATACAAAATAAATTTAATGTTTTAGAAATACATTATCGACATTGTGGTTCCTCTTCCAAATTGCAAAAGCAATTAGTTAGAAGTAATCTTGAAATAAACAGAGCTGATATTGTAAACAAACTGATATTGCTTATATCAAAATAAAAATTTTGATTAGAGAAATGTTGCAGATTAAGAATTATTAAATGAAATTCTTTATATTTGAACAATAGAGTATGAAAGAAATAATTGTAAATTATTGAATCAATAATTAATGCTAAAAATATTATTCGTTTTTAATATATTGCATAAAAATTGATATGAGATTCCCGTTGAAGTGTTGGTTGTATAGTAGGATTTGTGCCTTTTGAAAGGAATTCTGAAACAGAAGTTCACAATTGATTTCGAGTCCCACAATCTCCAAAAGAAACAAGCCTTACCACAAATCCAGATTTTTTCGGAGATTGTATATGGTCTTTCGAGGAATCGGCTAACCCCACCATGAATTGTTGTAACACATCAAAAATAGCTTGCAAACTTTTTTGTATGAATAGAAATGAGTATAAATCATTTATAAAAAATTTAAGACGAGGAATTTGCCAATAGATTCGATTAATTTGAAAGAATTTAAACTGAACAATAATAATATAAATAGAACATTTTTATAAATGTTATAATATAATAATAATAATTAATATATTCTATAAATTTGATAATTTTTATTTTTCTTTCTCTTTTTTTATGCTACATTGCAGAATCTACCATGAGCTATCTAAAGCCATGATGAAATCAATTTATGCGTTCAAGGATAAGGATTGACCAACGGGGCTAGATCCTCCTGAAAAATGACGAGTGAGTTCTGAGATTTAATATCAAATTTTTCTGGAGGAAATTCTTCTATACGTTCACAAGGCCTTAGTAATATTGAATAGTTGACTATCAGACTGCATATTAAATTTCCACCTGGAGGAACTATATCGAATCTGTGTCTCACATGTGATATCTTTGGCTAGTCCACGCCCAACTCCATTGATCCCATCTTTCAGCTATTGGTTGACTGACCACAGCTATAGATGATCCATGCTGAATTTTGAACAGCTCTGTTTCTTAATATGTGATATAAGTTGGAAAATGCTTAAAACCTAAAAAGAAGAAGAAATAATTAGCATTTTCATATATATATATAAAACAATAACTTTTCATCTAAAAATCTAGGTTAAAATCCATGTCACATTTTTTCAAGAAAATCCATACTCCTTCACAATATTTTATTATCCTTTAGTATCCAATCTTCTATTACAGATCTGGCCATTCCTGATAAGTTCCGAATTAACCCTTTGCCTCATATTTCGACATAAATTCAATCAGTTTGAACATAAAAACTCAAAATAACAAAAATCATTTAACTAAAAACGATAAATCTTTCTAAATTAATTGTTTCTCTTTAAGATCGGTTGAAGATTTTTTGGTTTATCTACTAGGTATAAGTTATATAAATCGAATAGAATCTAAACATTTCAATTTTCTATTTTTAAATCATTTGAGAAATGAAAATTTTAATTCATTTTAGATGATACAATAATGTCAACATCGTTATTATTAAATATAAGATCAATAAATTTCAATTTGCAAAATTCATATTATGTCCAGCTACATATCCATCAAAATATTCATGTCTAGTCCTTTCCTTAACAATTTTCATTTAATATACTATATATTTACTTTTTGAAATTTTTCTTCGTGTCATTTTTGTTGATATGTTTGTTTGACATATTTTTCAATTTTGTTTGTATCTTTCATTAATACTTTCATAAATTTTTTTAAACAACAAGCATTCCATAATTATCTTATAAATTCTTTGTAATCATCATAAATATATTAAGACCATCTTATCAAAAAACATGTATACTTAATTTTAGCGAAATGAATTAATCAATTGACAATATAACATCTGAAATATTACTCTAATTTTTCTTGCTGCTGTTATTAAACAGCTTTAAACATAACTAATATATAAAAAAGATTAATACAATAAAATAAATTAAATTTTAATCATTCCAAATGTGTGCTGTTATGAATGGACTACAAATCATCTACTAATATTTTTTTTTTTTTTAAATTAAATGTATACTCATCTTCATTGTGCATTTGAATTTTAATTATCTTATTATTTTTTAAATTTATTTCATAAATTTTTCATTATTTTTTCAGTAAAATTAAAGAATGTCAAACAACTTTTATATTGATAAATCTCTTCAATTTTGTGCGTTGATTGTAATTAATTTATACACATTTTTTATTCATCAGTAAATGGAATATTTTATCGTATATGATATAATAAATTAACATGCTATTTATTATCAGAAAACATGTAAACTATTTATCATATATTGTATGTATATTTATAGATATTTAATTCTGATTAAAAAATCATTATGAATTATAGAAAAATTTATTCCATTAAAATTTATTCCTTTTATTCTTTTTAATAATTAATATAAGTTAACATTTATGTGATAATTTATTAGATACATAGCAGATAATAAAACATTTTTGACAGCTATTTTTCATAGTGATAACTTTTTTTAAGTATAATAATTGTTTTTTCTTTTTCTTTATTTAAAAATACAATAAATAAAGAACTACATAGCGTAACACATTAATTCTGAATTCGAGATTTTGGATTTATTAAAAAACTATAACAATTTTCTGTAGCTTGAAATTCATCCATCTAAAGAAAAATTTATCAATAATGATATTGTAATAACAGTTTAAGTTTGTTGTTTTTAAAAGCAGGCCCGTTTCAGAATTCTTAATTTTTCACTTATTTATAGATATAGCATTGGCAGAAAAATTTATTTTAATATTAATATTATTTATTATTTTCTTAGTATTTTCTTATCACTAACTCAGAATTTCTCTAAAAAGTTTCTGATGGTTCATTGAATACTGATTTATAACCAGCAATTTGATTCAAAAAAACAGATTAATCTCCCATATATGCCATTTCAGTTTTCTTATTTTTATTGCGAATTTAAAATATTCACTTTTTTCTTTAACTGTCTTGATAGTTTGCATAAAGCCTTTCTTTTTTAATTTACTAATTCCTTGATCTCTACAGATTTGATGCAATTGTTGGATAGTTTTCTTTATTGAAAATGGTAATGGAATAATCCTCTTTTTGTTTAGATTTCTAGAATTTATTCCAATTTTTAATTAAAATAATCAAAACATTAATTATATATAGTATTTTTCTTTAGAAGTAACAGATTTTTATTTTTATTTTCCATTTTATTAAGTGAAGAAAATGTTTTAAATAACCAAAAATAATAAAAAAGCTGATGATAAACTACTACTATTAAAAGTTTTTTTTTAAGTAGTATTCGGATTAATTTTTAAACTTTGAAAATTTTCTTGTTTAAATAAATGGAATGTTTATTTGAAATAGTAGTTTATTGATTTAAAAAATTAATTATAATGGATGAAAAAAATCGAAATGTTTACTGGATTTACAGTGTAAAGAAGTAAAATCAGTTGATTTATTTTAATGTACTGTACATATAAAATAATGGAAGAAGAGCAGGTAAGGCAAGTGATAAAATGGTTGCAGTCATATGTCATCTGGAGGATCCGGAATTGATTCGGGGTACTTCAGATTTTTTTCAGAGGGGTTCCAGTTAAACTCATTCTTATCAACTCGTTCAACTCTATCACAGGCATCCCATGATAGATTCAAGAATAGCCATTAAAAGGATTGCACAATAGATCATTCAGTCGCAGTGCGAAATTCGCAATTCTAACCTAAATTAGAATAATGGAAAGTACTTTCGAAATTATTATAACGGGTTTAAAAGAAAATAAAGTGTTTTTATAATAAAAACTTGGCTCCTACGTATATATATATATATATATATATATCAAAACTATCTAAAACTCGTTTAAAATTCTAAATTCATTTTATATTTATATAATTATATAAATTTTCATTATTTTTTCATTTTATTATGAATAAATAGTACTCGTGGTATAGAAATTAGATAACTTTCATGACAGCACGAAAACAATTAAGAAAAATAAAGAAAAACATGTGAAATGAAACTAAAAAAATTAGAACTGAATTTAAAAATAATTATTATAATATAAGTATTAACGAATGAATCATAAATATAGAGTCCCAAGTGATGTTGTTCAATATACTCGGAAGATTAATATAACAAATAATAGTGCTTATATTACAGACATCAGAAAAAAATATATAGTATACATATACACATAGAAGTATATAATTACACATAACTCAAATAGAGATATCATTTAACCTGGGTTTGGTGGCAATGGATGACTCAGAAGTGCCCCAAAATTTGATATTTTATGTAAAAGCATTAAACTTGAATGTGATGATACCCATATTTATGAATAGCACGGGACCCATATTATTTTTCTCGGTCCTTGCTTATACATATTAAAAACTTTATAATGTAATATATTACTATAAATTACATATTTTAGAAAACTTTTAAGATTGATAATGTTTATATTTAAGAAGAAACTAACAAAATTTTCAAAACAAACTTATTTAAATACTTTTTTTCATTTTATCCACTTCTAAATCATTTTAAGATATTAACTATCAAAATATTTATAGGATCCTATTCCGATTTATGTTCTGAAAATACCGTATTTTCCCTGCAATAAAGCACATCTTATAGATAATGCGTAATATAAAATGTCTGTGGTTTATTAAAATAATAATAATAAAAAACTGGAATATAGATAACACGCTATATCATATTTTCTCTTTGAATAACGTTCAAGTTTTATATAGATATATATTTACTATATTTAGAATACAAGCTAACAACCAGAAAATAGATATTATAATTCTAATTCGCTTCATGATTCAAGCAATTCATTAGTTATAAAATCTATTAAAAATTCTCATTCTTATAAAACTGATTAAATTAATTGTTTTTTTTTTAAATTGTGATCACAATGGCGAATGATCTAGAACTGCCATTTGTTTATAAAAGCTAGCAATTATTATAACGCATAGAGCTATTCTTAAATATGTAAAATATCTTAATTATTTGATAAAAACATTACATATTTTCGCTGAAAGGAGATTTAGAATATTTTACGTATCTTTAGTTTATGCTTGAAAAATTCTAATATCTATAAATAATTTTAATATATTTTCTACATTCTTAACATATTTATCTCGAGTATTCTTAATTCTTTTAAATTATATCCTTCGGCAAAATTTGAGCGAAATTTTAATTCTCTTTCGAGAATAAATAAAACATTGATTATTTTTGTAATATTTTAATACTAAATTCTTGAAAATTTAATGAAATATTTTTAATATGAAACTATAAAAAATCGTTTAACGAGATATATACTTTTCGATTGACTATTATAATTGATTGATTTTAAAATAAAATTGAAAAAATTTGACATTTTAAAATATATATTTTTTAAATTATTTAGCAGTATTTAAAAATAAAGTAGAAAAAGAAAAAAATACTTTCACATTTTAAAAATTCTAAAGAAGAAGAATTAAGAGAAACGTGTAATTCAAGACATTAGAAAGTATTCAAAATCAGGAGAGTTTAAAATCATGTCAAATTTTAAGAAAGACAATTGTCCAGCTGGTGTACAGAGAGAAAAGTCAGTGATGTGTCTCCTTATGGTATTTGCATCCAGCGAAGTGTGATGTATTTTAGTAGATGGTTCTGATAAAAAAGCAATCCCAACCATCTCATGATGCGGAAGAGATTTGATCTTAACTCAAGGCTATACTACCATGTCAAATTAAATCTTTAAAAGAAATTTTACAATAAAAGTGGAACAATACTCTTCCGGTGCACTTAATTCGTTCAGTAGACATAATAGTTTTCCAATCAGGCAGAAAGTTATGTATTATTCGTTTTATCCTATTATCTTTGACGAATATGAAAATAAGCCAAGTTAACTTTGCATGACATATCTTTTTTTTCCTTCTCCTTCTCTATACTTATTGGATAATAGATTGATATCTACTTTTTCATATTTAGACTTTTGGCAAAGCTTTTCTACAGCGAAAACAAATTTGTTTTGTTATTTCAATTTTTTATCGTGATGTTTTTTTTCCTCTCCCTTTCTCTTTAAACGTCTGGTGAATGATGAGTAGGAATACCAAATCTTTGTTATTGAAGAGTTTAGATTCTGAAAAAGAAAAGAAGAAAAAAAATTCTTTGTTAACAAAAAGTATCGTTTCAAATCTTTTTCTTCAATTTCCAAAGTTTTGTGAATAGTGAGTAAAATCTAAGTTTTGATGAAAGTATGTGGCATATCAAGTAAAGAAATCCCTCTGGATTATAGATCCTTTACGATTGCATTTGCTTTAAAAGGTAGAAGAAACTTTAAGTAATCAATATATAGTACGCTAAAATCTAAATCTCTGTCGCCTTTTAGCATTTTTCAAATGCTCAATGTTGCGGAAATAGACCTGAATTCTAAAATTGAAAACATTATTTTGTCAGGAAATGTCTGTTATAAGAATACAAATTATCGGAAGATCATTTATTAAAATGTTTTAAATTCCCGCGATAATTTTTAATAGTACCGTCACGTATACATACAGTATTATAATATCTTTATACATTTTACTGTATATAAGCCATTTAAAAAAATTATTTTTAGATATAAATATATTTAAAAACTATATATATATATATTTAAATATAATTTAATACTTTACTTAGTTAAACTGGTTTGAAAAATATAAAATGCAATTTTGTGAATAAAAAGAAAACTGTACGTTTCTGGAATGAAAATAAAAATAATGAAAAAAAAAAATCTACTGTTTTCTACAAAAATAACTAAATAAAGAAATATATATATATATATATTTGTCTCTCAACACGCAATCTGCCATTTAAGAGTTTTCTGGAATTTGCTAGATGATTCGTATTGCTGCTTGACCTGGACTAAAGTGAACAGATAGAAAAAGTTTTTGCGTTTAATCTTAAATTTTTACGAATTCAGTTCGAACAATTTATATATTTTTACATAAATCTGTTTGTTATTTCAGTTTGGTGATACAATTTATCATTATCCGTAAAAAATATTTTATTTTGAATAAGATGAAATATTTTTCGTCGATAATGATAAATTATATTATTCGAACCTTATACGCCAAAAAAAAAAAAAAAAAAAAAAAAATTCACAATTATTTTAATATTTATAAATTTCCGAAAAATAATAATTTCGAATGAAAGTTATTTACAATGCATCAGAATTTTCATTAAAAATCTAGATTTTAATAAATTTTAATATCAAAACAAGTCTGTTAGAAAGTTTTTCTAAGGATTTATGATTAAAAAAATTAAAAAAAAACTATTTTCGGTTTATGGTGAAAACTGTATATTGTACCATACGAAAATTCATCCTTATAATACAAAATTTTGGTCATCCTTAATTCTTGGATAAAAGTACCCATCAAAAAACGATTGGGTGAATCGTCAGTATCTCAGAAAGGGAGAAAACCTAAAACTTCCTGGGAATCGATTCATCTTCTTGTCAGTCTCGATTCTATATACTCTTACAGTATAAACAACTCACGAATAATCATATTACAATTTATTATTTAAATTTCTGGCACAAAAAAATGATAAAATATATCTAATCATAATCTAATAGCATAGACTATATTAAAGGAAAAATCATAAAATTTGTAGAACATATTGATTCAATCAAATTGTTTAGTTATGTTTCAACAAATCTGAAATAATAATAATAAAAAAATTGGCGATCTTTTTATTCTGTTTTTTTTTTATAACTTGTTTATGTATTTGTTTTCGAGTAAATTATATTTATTTTCGAATAAATTATATTTATTTTGTCATCGACTTTATTGAATAGTCGTTCAAATATTTATTTAAATAATATTTTGCAATAAACTTTAAAAAAATTTTTTTTATCAGTATTAAATGTGTACGATGAAAATTATAGCATCATCGGTTATTTTTATATCTATTTTATGTCCACACTAAAATATTGCGACGAATGTAAAGCAGAAAATAAGCAAAAATTAAAATAGAAGTTTTATTTTATTGCCAAATGAAACAAACAGGTTATTTCGAAATAATAGTGTTTTAATGTCGCTGAATAAGAAATAATAATAATTTAAGTACAATATCCTTTTTTATTGATAACAAAACTTACAATGTTTAAATTAAAATAGCTATATACTGATTATTAAACACCACTTAAACGGAACGAAGATATTTTCTCTTTCCTCTTTACTATACAAATATCGCTTTCAAATCTGCATAAACTTTAAAAGCGAATAAATATATTTTCGAAGGAAAAATTAAACGTATTATAAAACAAAATTCATAGCTTAGAGATGAATCAATGTAAAGTTAGTTAGCTCATTAAAAATAAAATTTTTTCAACTGTTCAGATTGAAATTTAGAAATTGTTGATGTTATATGTAATGAAAATTGTTTTAATAATTTAACATTTAATTTCGAATCGATAGATATAATCAGGGCCTGAGGAAGCGGGTCTGCAGGGTCTCATTACAGGCGGGCGCCATTTCGAAGTGTTAGTATGAAGTTTCATTGCTTTTTTTGCTTATAAATATAATAAATAAATTACCATTTGTTTGGGGCGCTCATTTCAGCTTTGCAGACGTCCAGCCTAGCGCCTGCTTTAATTAGTTCATATTTTTAAAAAATACTTTATATAAAAATAAAATGTTTTGAATTGTTATAAACTGAAGAGATATAAATATGAAATTAAAAAAATGAACTTATATCCAGGGCGACGTTCAGCCTAGCGCTGGCCCTGGATATAAGTTCATTTTTTTAATTTCATATTTATATCTCTCCAGTTCATAATAATTCAAAACATTTTATTTTTATATAAAATATTTAAAAAAATATGAACGAATTAAAGCAAAATGCATTAAAATTTAATTTTCTCCTTTATTTAAAAATTGATTTTCCGGTTTATTGATTAAATATGTACTAGATGCGAATATCAATACAGTGCCGTATAAAATTTGTTTTTATTTCAAACTAGAAAAATAAACTTCATCAATATTTATTCATTTTTCGTTTGTACTTCTTTTGTATTTTTTTTTTTTTTCATATTATTTATTAACGCTACCTATTCATAGCCATTTTTCTATAATTAAAAAAAAAAAAAAATTCGGTGAATTTAAGCATTTTAGTTTAAAAATTTTTATTAGAGTTAGTAATATATAATAATAGATTTTAACTTTCATCTTAATTTTTCTTTTAAATATTAGATATACTGTATCTTTAAATTTTATACTTTTAATCTTTCGTTTTATTATCTCTTACAAGAGCTAATGACTTATTTTCCTTAATTTATTTACATAAATAAATAAAATGAACATAAAATTCTTGTTGTTTTATAAATTAGGTTAAATGGATTTGTATTAGATCTTATTTTTATTAAATCTAAGTGAGATTTTATTGGAATGAAACATTTTTTTTTTTTTTCAGTTAAAATAAATTTCTCAATAATACAAACGTCTGTAAACAATAATTTAAAGTCATTATATTATCGACAAACAAAAACTAACAATTTTGTTTTATTATTCAACGAAAAACAACTTACTTCATTATTCAATCTTCAACAAAGCTGATTTATCCTGACTGGATACGATAATGTGATAATAGATCAAACTTTTTATTATTTATAAACAAAGTACACTTTCTTAGAATCATTTTTTGTTTACAAATATAAAAATATAAACAGGACAATTTTTTAAATGCTAAAATAAAATTTTTTTAAATGTTATTTTAAACTCAAACTTTAATTACTGATGTTTATTTTTGTAAAAAAAAATTAAATATATATATTTTTTTCACTAAAAATGATTAAAACTTCTGATGTAATTATTATTCATCCATTCAATATTTTTGATGGATTTTTTTTTTTTTTGCTAAAATTTTTTTAAAATTAATTTAAAATATTTCACTCGAATTTGTTACAGTTATTAAATTTAATAAATATCTTTAAAAAGTTTATCATTGCTGAATAAATCATATTTTTATAACATATTAAATTAAATGTAATCATTTATTCAATCTATTATTATCCAAAAAAATTTAATGAATAAAATGAATAACTGTAAAAAAATTTTATCAGACAAGAGTTATTGAAAAAGTCTATCCTTATTATCTGAAACATTTAAATATATTTATAAATTTGATTAATTAAAGTAAAAGTTTAAACTGTATAATTTATTTTTATATTTTATATACTGTATTTAATCCTCACTATTATCAATCCTTCGTCGACGAAATTTTGCCAGAATAAATTATTTTCAAATATTTTTAATCCTTTCAAATAAATACAGTAAATATGCATTAATCTTATTAATTCGATTTGAATGATTTCAAAATTAGTGCGAATTTATTAATTTTCCACTTTTATTTAATGAATTTTTAATCAAATAAGCTGATATTTGAGGAAACAACATCAAAAATTTAACAGAGACCATAATATTTAGTTTATTATTGTCCTTATTAATATGTTATATAGTGTGACGATTAAATCGTTCGAATCACTTATGAATTATTAATAATGATAAAGACTTTTTAAAATGTTAATATTTTATAAACTCCACATATTTATTTCACGGGCTAATTTTATTTTTGAACAGCCAACAATAATAATAATTTGCAAGTAAATATTTACTATGGATTAGATTGCATGTACAGTATATTATAGGCTATAGTAAAAACAGTAAAATGTTTGAGATTTCTAATCATTAGATTGTTTAGACGAGCCATTATTTAGATCAATTCAAAACGAAGACTATTACCATGCATGTACTTTGTAAATAGGCCATATTCATTCGAATTAAGAGTATAATTTCTAAATCAATGGATTGAATTCCTCATGGGACAATTATACCGCACGCAATAAAAGTCTAGATCTACTAGAACCAAAGAGAAAGGGGAGAAAAAAAAGAAAATTGGAAACTTCATGTGATATTCTCTAAATTATATTTTCAATATTTTATTATTGAAAAACACAGTATATCATATAGCAAATAATTTATGGCAAAATACATAAAAAATATTTGAGAGTAATTTAAAATAAATCCGAAAGAATTAAATATTTCATGATACAGTTTAATAATAAATTCTGGGTGATTTTTTTCTTAAATATTAGATATTGTCGCAGTAATTAATTAAATCAAATTATTTTTCTTTCTAGTTTATTTATCAATAAATAAATTAAATTAATATTAAAAAATCATTCATAAATTTTCACAAATATATTAAAAAAAAGACATAGTGGAAATAAAAAATACTAAAAATGATATTAATTAAAAGTCAGTTTGATAATGCAGCATGTTTTATAATCGAATTAAAAAATAATAATAATAATAAAACATGAAATCAATTATTCTGAACAATAATTTAATACTGGATCACAAATCTTCGACGAGATTTTTAAAAGTTTCCGTATAATATAAATAATTACAGTCATTTATCTTCCTCGAAAAGTAATCTAAAAATAAAACAAATAGAATTTATTTAGTTAAAGTTATACAGGTCAATATATATATGGGTATCCTCCGAAAGTTTCCGGATAAACATACCCCCTGACAGATTTGTTAGCTCGAAATAAAATATGAACGAAGCAAACAGTTGAAGACGTTTCGGATAAGATTATACCAGAGTTAAATAATGAAAGTTGTTGCACAAATCAAATTACCAACTTTCCTAACTGATTCAGTCAGGCTTACATCCTGTTACATTAACCAGCCTTAACCTGTCGTAATAATTATATTGGTTACTTTTTCATATGCATTTGAACAGATGTGCATTCCTTCAATATTATATCTGCTATTTGATATATATATAACAGACATACTAATGATAATACAATGATTAGTTTTGCACCTAAGAATTTGCTGTTAAAGAAAGTCGAATGATAAATGATACAATCATAAAGCAATTTTAGTTATTTAATCTGATGAGAAGTTATCCATCTTGTTCATCGTTTCTTTTAAAAAAAATTTCAACATTGAAACACAACTAAAAATTTAAAATTTTTGTTACTACTATATCTAAAGGTTAAACATTTAATATTTTTGTATTGAAAATAATAACTCGTTGCATATTTATTACTTAAATATAAAAATTTAATATTATCGTTTAATTCTTTCGAATAATAAATAATATTAATAAGTTTTAGATTAATTATCATTCATTAAAACATAATTACACTGTGATTGAATATATTAATAAGATATTTTCGAAAAGAATTTAATTTATTCTATTGATAAAGTTTTTCTACTTTTAATTAATTTTCGAAAATAAAATTCTAATCCAATAATATTGTTTACATATAAATTAAAGTAAAATATTCGATTTTAATTAAATTTTTGAATTAAAAATCACCATTGAAACAATTGTTTTAAATGAAAATTTTACAACGAATTGATTTTTTTATAATTAATTAATTGAAGAATCCTGTTTTAAAAATTAATTTTTAAACTAAAGATTACTTGATGACAAGCGATTGCTTTACAATTTAACCTGGAGATAGTAAATGATACGTTTTTTTAAAAAATAATTTTAATTAATTTGTTAAAATCGATACATATTTAATGATTATTCTATATTAAAATTATTAATTTTTTTAGTTTAATCATTAAAAAAAATTGTCATTTAAACAAAGTTTTCTTTAAGGACACTTGAATGATTCCAATATGGATAGAAAAGTTTTTATATTTGTAATCTTACACAAAAGAAGGCTTTTGCGTGATGAAAGCTGCTGCATTCGTGTGTCACGCAGTTCATTCGAAATTACAGTGACTGTGGTGTGCAACAATGACGAGAATTCATTAATATAAGCAGTTTCAGTTCAAACCGTACACGTTCTTTCAATGTATAGAAACTGAACACGAATATTGCAAACTTACGATAGAACAGCAACACGAAACAAAACTCGTATTAAAACATAGATAAACTTTTATAAATTCAGAATTCAGATGATATAAAATATTATATCAATGAAATAAAATATCTGCATTAATAATTTGTGTAGTGATATACAAATTATTACACATGCAGGATTTTACAATCCTGCATGCAATTATTATTACATTCAGGATTTTCACAATAAAACCTGAACATGGAACTTATTAAAAGTTGTTATATGTTTGACATATTATCTAATGAATGTCTAATTAATTTTCTCAACAACATTTCAATTAGCATTATTCCTTGTTAATTAAATAAAAAAAATAATAATAATTTTAAAATATTTCGAATATACTATAGAAATCAAAAGGGAAATGGAAAGATATCATAGTTTTATAGAATCCGAAGGTTTTACATGTCCTATTCGTTCTATTCCCGAAAGATTTTGAGTATTCTTCGCACAATTTGCTGTTCATATGAATTCTTTGTTCGTTTGAACCCCAGAGGTCTATCATTTTATTCTCGAAAAACTTTCTGTAATATTATTTGCAGTTAGTTGATTTAATAAAATTATTTCGTGTGGTATTTCTCTCTTTTTTTTTATTGTTAAGAATACAAAGACATCAGATACATAAACTTGAATTTATATTTTCGCATCAACAAAAAACTCTTGTTATGCAAACAATTCCATACACAATAAGAAAATCCATATACAAATTTACTTGGAAAAATGTTTGTTTGCATTTACCGTATACGTGAGACCTACTTTCATATAACGTTATACAAATATGTTTTGATAAATTCATTTAATATAATCTATTCATTAATTTTTTAAATAAATATGTTTTCTCGTGTATTAAATTTGATTAACATATATACACTGTTGCATAATCAAAATTTATTATTTTGAAAAATGCAAATGTTGCTGTTTCTAAGTAATGCATTTATTTACATAATATTTATTTTAAAAAACTGTTTAATGCAAATGCGAAACAAGAAATAAAGTAAAATAGTATTATATAGTGATTAATAACAACAAATTTGAAACTTTTTATTCAGTTAATGAGCTATCTATAATTACGGGTGTTATAAAACTGCTTGAATAACCGGTTCAATATTTTAAACAAGAATAGACATATATAAAACTGAAGTTCGACCTATTTACTGAATTTAAATGAAGCTAATAATAGTGAATTCATAAGATAAAATAGAGAATTTTATCAGATAAAAAGCAACAGTATGTAAAGGTACCTATATTTTCTCTAATAACAAGAGCATAATTTTTCTTCTTAAGTGCTTTTCAAGATTAAGTAGGATGTTAAATATTAATGAGTTCTTAATGAAACTCAATATAAAAATATGTATTATATTTTTAAGAAGTTGCTTTATAACAAATTTATCAGAATGGCAGTCGAAAATATGGATTTTATTAACGATCTTTGATCCGAATTCGCATTTACTCTTATAAAATTTTTATTAGCGAATTTAAAAAAATAATATTGTAATATTAAAAAATAGTTTTGGAAAATATTTCGTAATAAATTGCTTCACGAAAATAAATGACAAAAAGTAAGAAGGATGTTAAATGTTAAGGAAAATTAATGAATGTCCTTTCTTGGAATGAATAAATTGCATTTAAAAATTTTTAAATATTCACGTGAAACAGAAGATAGAAAAGAAGAATTTAAAGTAAATAGCTTTATTGAAGAAATGAAATAATAATAAAAAGGAGGAGAAATGATATATTGCAATTATGTCAATCAAGACTACATCCTTTGTAAATTAGAGAGACAATATCGAGATTCGAAATCTTTGTTTTTCTGCATGACGTCAATATCAATCATAATCATTGACCGATAGGGGACGCTGTCATCATTCAGTGAAGAAACTAATATGGCGGATCGTGAAGATGACGATGACGTTCCTACCGAAGGAATAGAGTCAGAATCTTGCTATTAGAATATTATGGAATTATTTATATCCTTATTCGTCGATACAGAAGGGCTTCCAGCATCAAATAATACAAAAAATAACGTCGTAATTGGAAAATCAACGCGAAAGGTAGGATTTCTTATTGTCATACATCTTTCTTTGACTAAAACGAAGCAAAATCAGGTCGTTGCAGTTTAATACGTAATATATCGTCTTTTTAAGAGTATCCGAATGTCATCGAGCGACAAATTGTTTTTCTTAAGCTAGAAATTCGATTTATATTACTATAGCAAGTTTTCAAACGTGCAATTAATGGATAGATCGGTCAAATGATGTTATCCATCGATAAATATTTATTGTAGGTAGACGGAAAGTAATCGTAATCGTTGATTAATCAAGTGAATCGGAGATACAACCGATTTACAAAAATAAATAAATTTTTGTAAATTTCCTAAACGGATATTCGGTACCAATAGGAGAATCCTTTCAATATTTTATCCGTTAAAACTTCCCCATTTTAATAATGCATATATAAAAATAAATTTTATTAAAATGATCGACGGGATTGAAAAATTTTTAAATTAATTTTATCTCTAATTTCTTTATTAAGAATTAATAAAGAAATTAGAAATAGAAGATTCTATTATTAAGAATTAATTCTATATCCAATTTTTTCTGTATTTATTTATTTTTTAAATGTTTCTGCAATAGTAGTAGTATTCATTTCAGCTAATGTTTATATCCAGTATGAGAATTAATTAATCAAAATGCTGTTTTTATTACTTAAAATAGAAATGAAAAATTATTATCAATTTATATTTTAATAATAAATTTTTACAATAATATTTACCAAAGAATATTTTCAAAAAAAAATGAAAATTGTAACATACATAAATCAATATTAAAATTTATACTTTTTTATCGAATATTTTCTCAGTTTTTATAACAAAATAAGTTTGACTGATGAAATATGCTTTAAGTTATCATGAATAAATTTATAAAAATAATTAAATGCCTTATCCATATGAAAAAAAATCAAAAGTCACATTTTCTTTGTATTTATTTTAATTATTGCATATTTAGAAAGCAAAAACAGCATGGTTATGTACTGTATAATATATTGATTACACTTATGTATAAGTGTAATCAATATATCATACATTTGAATTTAGCCGACTGTAAGAATGATAAATAATTTAAACAAAATTCTAAATTGCTAAAAATACTGTATTTTCTTTTTGAAAGAAAATTTACATCATGTGAAAGGTAGAATGAATGAATGAATTATGAAGCAAATTCCTAGCATAAATTTATTCATAGCAATAAATATTGATATGCTATATTACTTTATTATTTAAATATAAATTAATCATAATTTAAATTTTGTACCGAAATTAGTTGGAAAATTTTATATTTCATTTGAAAACAAGATACAGTTTAGAAAATAAAAATTATTTTATTAATTTTTAAACAGAAGAATATTAAAATATATACAGTACACATATTTAATATTAATAGGCAATATATATTAAAATAATAATTTTTGTTTTAAATATTATCTGGTAGAACTTGAGAGATGCTAGATGACTAGCACCATCTGTCGACAAAATATATCATTTTTTTTCTTTATTTGTAAATACGTTTTATGTTTGCCAATTTGTAAATAAATAAATAAAATTGAATTTTTTTTAATTAATCGGAGAACAGCTAATATGAGAATCATTTAAAATTTTAATGCATATTGTATAACCAATTGATAATTTGAATGGTTTACTGAATTTTTAACAAGGAATTCTTTCATTAAGAATTAAATTAAGAGATGAATTTTTAAACGCTGTTCTTAAAAAACATGAAGCAAACTCATTGTAAGAATGGTTGTCTCTATCTCTCCATCTCGTTCGCTCGTCCACCCACTTAGCTTAGTAGACTTGTCCCGCGTGTCGACTGCATGTAACAGCGGGACTAAGCATTGCTATCGGACAGACGGACGCACCAGATAGTCATTTCATCTATTCAAGGCCGAAAAATTGCTTTTGACATTCCAGGTAAGACATGTGCAAGACTTCTCCAATCCTCTATTGGTTAGAAAGTGATCACGTGGCTGGCGTGTTAATGTCGGGGAGGCTCATTCGAAACGTGTCCACGTAAATAGTTTTTTCCTATGTAGGTAACTTTGGATTTCGATCTTCTTTCTTCTGTTATCATTAGGAATTTATATTTCGATTCATTGGCCAGAAATTTTATCACCGGCACTATTTAGACGACGACAAAATTGTCTTCGTACGTGCAGGAGATTGAAATATAGGATAGAAGTTGTGGAGAATAGAATTAAGGGCCGCTTTATCCCTTATTAATTCCCCAAGCACGATCGGATATGTACGCATGCTCAGAAAACAACAAATTCCCAAAAAGTCTCTCTCTCTCTCTCTGTAACATTTATTTGTTTTTTCCAAGTTTATTTATTATTATAATAAATTGGATTCTTAAGATAACAATTAAAGAATTTGATGATTTCTTGCATTAATTTTACCGAACTTTATTTTTAACAGATAGACTAATAATAATAATTTAAATGCAGTTAATTTCAACATAGCTGCATTTATCGTCACTCAAGCATTTAATTAAAGAGAGTACTGTATTTTAAAGTTCTTTCATTACTACTTTCGCAAATATGAAACAGTATTAGTTTTTATTTTTGTTAAACCGAGTTTTCTTAATTGGAGATAATGTCTTTCGGAACTCTGATCAAATTTTTCTTATCTTGGAAAACTTTCAGTTATGTTCTCCGTTATCATTTTAATTGCAATAAATGCTGATGCATTGTTCTCATCTAAGATAAAATTCAGCCCACGTCATCTGTTTAATGCATGCTTCGTCTCCTTTTTCGTTCGATTAAGAAAACTATTAAGAGAGTTTTCTTTAATATAAATTAAAGAATAAATTTCTATGTCTGGTAGGATCTACAAATATTCATTTATCAAATCTACCTTGCATTCTGTAGTGATATTTTAATTTAAATAATGTTTTATTTCTAAGTTTTTAAAAAATATTAATTTTGTAAACAATTAAAGATAAATTTTAGCAGATATAGTGATGATTAAATCACGATTCAATGTAAATATTTTTTGTATTATTAAATTTTACATACAAATAATTGAAAAACATTTCAGATCTAATAATTTCTCATAATTTTACATACAAATAATTGAAAATTTATTTCAGATCTAATAATTTCTCTTACTAAAATAAATAAAAAAAAATTGTTTTTATTCAAAGAATAATTAATTTTTAATGATTTACTAGTGTCTATATTTTAATAAATTAAAATTTTATTTTCAAGCAGCGTAAAAAATGTAACGACATCAGAAACCAACATTTCTCAAAAATCCAAAGCATAATAGAATACTTTACGTATTCTATCTCATAAATACACTACAAATGTGTTAGACATTTAAAATTTGTTCAAATTTTATATTGTAATTTAAGTATTGGAAACCATAACTTGTTTTATGGTTCAGAATCGAATGGATTCTAGCATTCGTTACTTAAAAATTTATTCAATTTCTTGCAGCTTGAAGGTAATGTGGAAACATTATCTACCAAGACAATGACCGTACGTGACGGACTGCACAATCCATTAATGTATAGGTTACTATATCTTTTCCGGATAGCATTTCGGAGATGCTTCTTTGCCTCCTAAACCCGTATTTCCGTCTGCCAGGATATGTATAAGCTTTGAGTGTTCGTTTCGATGTTCCGACTTTCCGGGTATGAAGACTTTATAGGCTATCGCCCAGATCTTTTAAGCTTTAGTGTCTTCATCCAATATATCCGAAGATGAAATTAGGCGAATATGCTGGCAAATATCGAGTTAACAAAAGCATCGATTGAGCTAGTTAAGAAAACGAAGGTAATGAATCGCCGACTTTAAAGTTTGCTTCCATTAAATATGATTAAATCATGGGTGGAATGGAACAGAGATCATTATGGATGAAGAATGGATTTTCGAAGCGGGCACTCCTTTAAAAATATGCTTTAATCTCTAATAGCCTTTTCTCTTTGTTTTAAATATATTAAACATATATTTTAGTTAGACATTTTTTATATTTTTCCGAGATAACCAGATTATATAATTTTATATAAATAACAGTTATGTTATTTTCATTCAAACCTGATTCTTTAATAAGAATTATACAAGATTTTTTTTCTTTTTACATCAACTGTTAAATAATGTGCAGTTATACAGTAACAATTGACGATTGCTGTACAAATAATTATAGAATCTATGTTTTTTAGTTTTAAAGTTATGTATATTATTAGTATAACTGCCACATCAGTTATAAAACACCTATTTGTGACCACATGTATTAGTTTAATGATAGGTACAGACTTTGACAACAAGGAAATTGACTTTAAATAGCAGCATTTGCGTGTCTTGAAAAGTATCAAAGGTGATCTAGCCCGTGACAGGATAGTGTTCTTCTCATACAGTTAGTATTAATTATCCTTTCACGTTGTCAACTGATATCATCTACATTTTTGAAGGATGCAGTTAAATCATTATCGTTCTGCTCACCAATCAAACGTTTGAATTTAATCAAGGACGTATATGATATAAGTTTTTGTTTGCAATTATTCAAGTCATTTAAGAATCATCTTTGAGAAGATAAATATGATTTATACGCCAATCTTATGGATATTAAGTTTGTTTTTAAACAGAGACAATGTTGTATTTTCCAAGAAAAAATTTTTTTTGCTAACATAGTATCAAATCGACCTTATCTTTGATCTTTGTAATTTGCTATTCATTAACATTACTGAATTGCATGCATAATTACGGGAATATGATTTTTTTTTCTTAGAATAATTCTTAATGATATTGACAGGATAACCCGGCTTAATACTGCTTTTATTAAGCTTATGTCAACAGTCAGTTAAAATATAAATGTTTAAAACTTTGAGCAGGCATCAAAATTTTTTCATTGTAATCATTGTATCAGAAAAATGTGGCTTAGTGTAACTTTAGTTTGCAAGGAAAGCGATGATGGAAGTTTAATAAATGAAGGGAGCATTAAAAAAAAAAAAAAAAAATGAAAAATGAAAAAGTTGGTAATTTGTATGTAAATTCGCGCTTTAAGAACTTTTTGTTTTGATCAAACATTATGTATTTTCAGCAGCGCATTTTTCACAATGGTCTAGGATAATAGCACATATAGTTTGGGAATTGTACATTTCTTTATTGAGTCTGTTCAATGTGATTCAAATCGGGAAAATGTGAAGAAATAGTTTATTAATTTTTTGAGCAGAATTTTCCTTATCAAACTGTAAGAAAATAACATTTTTACAGTTGTTATGTTACTGTACATTACTTAAAATTCGCACTTAAAATAATTTCATACCTATTATTGATTTTATAAAATTATGTGTAGCAAAAAGTAATTGATCAAACTATAAAAAAAGCAAGTCTAAAATTTAAACTAATACCGAAGAATAGAATATGATACTTTATGGAAATTACCTTCTTTTAGTATTAATTATAAGTATCTAATTGTATGGTACCGTCCATTCTCCGTTTTCATTACGAAGGCTATAAGTTAATATGTGATTTACCTGATTCAGAAAATCAACAGTATTACGACTGAAATGAATGATAAAAGCAATGACATTCAAATTTTTTTATTTGTATAATTATTTTAAATATATTGCGATATATAAATAAAATATGTTTAAAATTTTTGTCAACGATTTACTTCAAAAATTTCCACTTTGGTTTGTATAATTCAATTAATTACTGTAGATATGAAAATGATTTACTGCTTGAAAATATATTTTGTTCATTTAAAAAAAATAACAAATAGATAGCACAGGTTTACATAATCCTACAAAATGAAAGAACTTTCAAACTATATGACAAATTTTGTGCTACTTATAAATTTTATGTAACATTGGAGAATTCTTGACGATAGATTTGCTGTAAGTCCGTGAAATTTGCATAATTTGTATATATTTAGTTTGAAATTTCACGATTGATTATTTTGAATATGTTTTTATACATATGAATGTTTATAAAAGAAATCAAATCTATCTATATTCATATAAAACTATGGTGTGATCAAATGTTTTAAATAATATTGATAGTGATAACAACAAATCGCATTTTTCAGGTTACTGCTATTGGATTTAGTGATTCCGACTCATTTAAGTATTGTGTTAACCATGTTCATAATATATAACTTATATATATATATAAATGTTTTTTATAAGCAACATCTTTTCTCCCGTGAAGATATTAAGAGAATATATAGGTAGTTCAGTGAATAGAATTTAATAATATAAAAATACACAGAAAATTTATAATCTACGATAAGGAAACCATGATATTCTACATTCAATCTTCATGTAGAATTGTATTTCAGTATACTGTATCGTATCTGGAAAAAGATAGCAGAATTGATCGCTGTTACTTGCAGGGATCTTAAATTTTCTTGGTACATGATTATAAAAAGAGAAAATATATTGCATATCAAGGCCCTAAACTGTATTTCCCCGTAGGCCGAACACAGTATAGTATTGTTTTTGTAAGCACTGATTTTATTCATAAATATCTAGTTTTAAAAGTTTATTTTCTAAAATATATTTTTTAATATTACATTATATACCAGTTAAAAAATATTTAAATGTAACGAATTTATCTTGCAATTTTGACAAAATCATCGTAAAATTTGTTTTTCATTATAGAAAAATGTTTACTTCGATTCCAATTATTGCCAATCTATGAAATTTTTCCAGTTTGTATGAAATAACATAACAAAAAAAAAAAAAATCCTTCGAGCTGATTTTTGAGAGAGAATTTTTTGAAATTTTTGGAAGTTTCAGTTTTATTTAAAATTTTACGATAAAACTTTTTTAGAGCTGTTTGTAGAGAATATAAAACGGCTTATGATGACATTGACCAACATTTCATAACTATAAAAAAGTATAATAATAATATAGAAAATCGATGTTAAAAATCCTAAATTCAAAAATTCGTAAAAGATAAACTTTTATAGATAAATCAAATTTTTTAATATATATTTTGTTTTATTGAGTTCTAATATTGTAGAAAATTTAACACTAATTTCAAAATTAAAATTGCATAAATATTAATGCTTAACTTCTGTTCAGGTTCGTGTTTTGGTTGAAAGTTTTGACGATAACGACTCACCAGAAGAGTATATAATCGACCCAGTAATTTTCGAAATACGAAGAGATGCGTAAAGAAACGTGTATCTTCTATAGATAAGGTTGTCTTAGTAACATCTTCGAATCTCGTAAGGGATGTTTTTGGCACTGGTCACTTTAGAGCCCATCATGGACTAACCAGTTCCCATGATGGAGTCAACCGGTGTCTCCAGATGTTTTTTAGAAACTATCTCAACGAGTCTGGAATTACATTTGTCAAATAACCGCATATATACGATATTTACCAGCACAATTCTTCCATTTTATTCAGGAATTGTGAAAACGTGAGAACAATCACTAAATTCGATTCGCAATAGTTCCCGATAACTTTACTTTTCTATAGGCAGTTGCTTATGGAAAACAAATGTTTTTGTCATTTAAAGAAAACTCGTGAAAATATTGTAAACGATTTTTTTATGATGAATTTCTTATATTTCATTTTAAAATTCACTGAAACCATATAATATTCTGTGCATTGTAAGTTCGTTCTTAAAAATGTTTTTCAATATTTTTAATTTATTGTTTTTTTCTAAATTGTTTCAATTTTACTATAAAATTTAGGTCACCTTAACATAAAAATAAATTAAGCATGATATAAAAAAATTACTCTTAATGGAATGCTATTAATTCGGTCTATTAAAATCAATGGATAAAACTTGTGTTGTTAATAAAGTAAATTAATATTAATCGTAGTCCCAGTTCATATCGTGCAGAGTTAAACATATCTATCATAATTATTAATACATAATTGAATGAATATCTAGATTATGCAGCAATCAATGAGCATTGAAGTGAGCAGGCTAGAGCTTTTGCTTGACCTCATCAAAATATTGAATTAAGTATACCAAAAAACCTAAAAATACAAAAAAAAAACAAATTTTCGTATATTTGCAGAGTTAACAAGCAAATAATGTAATTCAGACAAGGCAATGATTTGAATTGTCGAAATTTATATTTTCAGCCTGTTTTACCCAATAAGATCTTTATTTCACACTTTTTTGAGTTTGGAAGAAATGAAGCTTATAAATAGATGAGATCATTGTTTCATACTTGATATGCAGATATAATGATCACTATTTGATATATGGAGAAAAATGTTTTTATTGATTGAAAATGCAATATGACACGAATGACGTAAAAGATAAAATTGATTGGATTTTCTCAGAAAATCTTAAAATAATACGGTTTTAAATTAGTCAAAATCCTTGATGCAAACAGACTTTTTCTCCATATCTCTACAGTAAAATCTGAATTATATAAAATTTATAATTTCTTAAGCTATAGTTATTAAAATTTATTTTACGAAATATTAAAAAAATATATATAAGATGATTATAGTGCAAAATATTTCTTGATAATTTAAAATAACTTTCTTCTACCTCAATTTTTATGAATTTAATATAAAATTGTAAATAAACTACAATATATTTTCATAAGAATTTTTTCAAAAATTAAAAATCATATAACAAAATCATATAACAATATTGCAGATACTGTACTGAAATGTGATCTCGATGTTTGAATTAAATTGACCGAGATCTTGATTACTAGAAAAATCGGAACTATAAGAAATATATACTAAAAATATAAAATAATTTTATTAATTTTATTAATATTAGAATATTATAAATTATAGTATTTATTGACATTAAATCATAAAGAAATTAAAAAGATTCGCTTTTATTTAACATGCAAAAAAATCTTTTAACTTATTTCAATAGCAAACATGCTTTTATAACGATCGTTTTTCTGTTGCAATATCTTAACAAAAGGAAGTACTGTAGTAGGTATTGTTTCATTTTTTTATTATATTGCAACGTGTTGTTTGTCTTAAAGAAATTTTAAGTGTTGCAAACCGATAAAAACAATATAACGACGGTAGCCATTAGTTCACACACAATTTATTTGATTGTTTAGCTGTAATTGTTTGTCTACGTGTTAATACAAATAGAAAAACGACAAACAGATACATTCTTGGAAGATGTGTGCATACAATGAATTATATATTTCAAGTAAATTTGATTCTGTAAAAAATAAAATAAAATGATCTTAACTGTAGCATATTGCCCCGAACCAAACGGAATTTGAGCTAGACTACCGTACCGTATTTCAATGAAATTTTAATTTTGAAAAATTCATTATAAATTGAATAAATGCGTAATTTGAATTTTATTTAAAGAACGTATAGATTTTAAAAAATACATTAAAATCCCATAAAACAATAAAAACAAATTTATACATGTATCATAGGTTGATGTCATTTTATATATAGTTAATGCTTAATAAATCTATTAATTACCAATTATTTATCGCATGATGTTTGTTAGACATATACGCCATATTTTTTTTCATTCTTATCAGATCATCATCGATAGTTGTTTTGGATATTTTAATAATCCCATAAGTTTTTCGTAAATCAATTTTATTAGGATTATAAATAACAGTTTTGATCCACGTAAAAAATTCGCCGTTGAATGAAACAAAATATTTGGAATTTAAAAATTTTCTCTGAAATTTCTCAAACTATCTTTAATGTATTTGAATGATTAAAGTATCATTTCATATACAAATGTCTTAATTATAGATCATATTTTATTAATTTTTTTTAACTTAATATAATCATTGTGCTATAAATGATTCATTTATTAAAAGAAAGTTAAATACTTGTATAATTTTAAGATTGTGAAAAACACCTGTGCAGCTGTTAAAAGTATCATTTGATTAATGGCACAATGGGGAACTTGCACTTTTTTTTACTTAATTTTAAATAAAAGTTCGTTTCCGATTTAGTATAAAACTTTGGATATTTCATTTCGCGAAATAATTTGCTGAAGAAAAATATACTTAAAAGTTGTTCAATTTTTTTTTTGCCTATTTAGGACGACCGTCAGCTGCCATCTGGTTGATGACGTCATTAGTTTGATTTGTTCATCGTTACAGCTATACTATAATACATCAGACTATAATAATGATCTCTTCAAACGGAAATATATCCTCAAAATATAACAAATGGTGCATCATTTTATCATGCAATCATTTAACAATTTCAAAATCTAATAGATTATTTATTCATGTTTCGAAAGTCCTCAAAAAAAAAAAAAAAAAAGAAAATCTAGAATTTTTAGCGTGTGAGAAGAGTATCAAATTCCGAAAAATACTACATTATTCTGCTATAAAGATCACTTAACGTTATTAAAAAAAAGAAATAAGATTAATAAAACATTCGATATGTAAATTGTATTATGTTTCTGCGTTTTTCATTAAACGCAGAAACATAATACAATTTATCATAGTCAATTTATCATAATCAATTTATCATTTATTTAGTTCTTAATTTACTATAAAACTAAATTAATTAATGGGATGCCATCTTTTCATTCCTGGTACAAAATATTCATATATATATATTTAGCTATTTGATTCTGGAATTTATAATTAAATTTCTGAATAAAATGGAAGAAATTATGTCTCAGGTTGTTATTTGAAGTGATGGAAGAAAGTAATGATTCAATTAAAACCGTAATGTGATCAGATACGAATGAACATATTTATTAAATATTATATCTGCTGGTCAATATATAAAATATTATATTTAAATAATTATTAAAATCTACCTCCGATATTTTTTATTAGCCTATAGTATTTTTTATATAGATTTATAAATATAATAAGCCTACAGGATAAGGATTTATAATAGGTCTACTGTATAAATACGTTTATTTTAAATAGTATTTATAGTAACATGCAAACGTTGTTTTGTCATAATATGATGCTACTTATGAATTATTTAAATAATTTAAAGTTTTAATTATAATTAAATTGTTTGTTACATTAAACAACAAATAATATATATATGTGTATATATATATAAAATTATATAAAATATAATTATTACACTAAATATGAATCTGTATTGTTATACTAATATGTAAAATTCTGAACTCTACATGTTTGGATATTTGAAACATAATAAAATCCATATGCTTTGTGAGAAGAAAAATATGATTGATTATAGGAGTTAAAATTTTAGTTTTATAATTAATTTACTATTAATATTATTTAAAAAAAAATCTTCAATTACTATAAAATGAATTCTAAACTTGTTTTCAAAATTATTAATTTTAAAATAGATTCTCTGTTATATAAAAATATATATAAAATAATGATAGAATGAAGTAAGAATTATTGCACCCACTCTTAAGCAAGCAGTTAACATAAGACCAAGTCAATGAAATAGGATTTCAATTGTGAATTTTTAGAAGTTTTTTAAAACGTTTCTTATAGTTCAAATATTGAATTTTAAAGGCTCTAATAGTGATACTTGAATTATATGTGCAAATTACTTTCAACCTAGCTACTCTTAACCAATAAAAAATTTCACGTTTTTCATATCTTGAATTCACCACTTCCACATTGATAGTGTTTGTGTTATTGTTTATAACTTTACTAATTTCATTGAGTGATTGATATATAATAATTAATGATGAATTGAATACTAAAAATATATTATATTGGATAACTGGTATGTTATATAGGACATTAACAGAAAATTAATTAATTAATTACTTGATGACAGCATTGGAAGTCAGTATTAAATCTATGGAAGAATATAGTAATCCTATACTAATCTTATTACTATAGGATCCCATAGATTTAATACTGACTTTTGATGCTGTCATCAAGTATTTAATAATTTGAAAGTTAAATATAAATTGTTTTAATGTGAATTATTCATTTATAATTGATAACATTATAATAAAATATTATATTCCAGAGCCAGCACTGGGATATTTAGTACCCCTAGTCAGAAATACATCCCTAAAATTTCTCTCTAAATTAATAAAGTTATATATTCATATGCTGCATACATATAAAATTTTTTGGTTTTCAAACCAAACCAAAATTATGAAAAATACTGGAAACCAAAATTATGAAAAATATTATTTAATTATTCATTATAAGAAAAGATTATCTGCATAAACATTGGGGAAATTTTTTCCGTTACATTAATGTTTTGATATTAAACAAAATAATAATAAATGAAAAGAAAATACAATATTGAAAAACTTCAAAATAAAAATGTCATCTCGTGTAGTATTCTTCTAATTCTGTTTTCAAATATTTATTCTAATAGAAAATTTAATAAAATCGGAAATTGATTTTGGCAGGAAAAAAAAACAATCGTAATAAAAGCAGGATGCTTTTTGTATTATATTTAGTTGTAGTCATGTATGGTTAATGTTTTAATATATACAGTATATTTTCATATAACTATTTTTCATTGTCTAGCTTGTATTTTAGTAAAAATTACAATGTTTGGATGAATATTAGTTAATAATATATAAATCTGGTCTAGAATACAAAATATGATATAAAATTATAATGATAGGTATTTTAATTCTTCCCCAAAGTTTGTATTTCACTCTCTCATATGAATAATCAAACAGAAAACTGAACATACACATATAATCATAGGAATCTTCTGAAGATGTAAAAATGGGAAAATTTCCTATATATTGTTGATAAGAGAAGAACAAAGTTTTTTAAACAAACACGCACATCTTGAAAATGTTAATTCTATGTTATAAAGCAAGCATTTTCTTATTTCTAGCAGTGGCCCTTTTGAAAAGTATGAGTGAAAACTCAGGTCTGTAATTTACCACTAAGTGAAAATTAAAATGATGATAAAAATATCAAAGTGAAGTGATCAATAGCACTGATATTAATTATTTCCCATTTTATATATTTAAATCTGTATAAATATACTTCCAGTTATATTACCAAATAAAAATCACATTTGAATATTTTTGGTAATTTTTTAAGAAATCATCTACAAAGTTCAAGCATAATATTTCAAACCTAGGAGTGGCAATATGTCCTCTGCTTTGAAATATAAAGCATACATAATATGGTATATAAGACAGCAGATCAATTTTTAAACAGAACTGCATCATTATTATTAAATTAAGCACAGTTTTATTAATTTTTTCCTAGATTATAAATTATTTTTTAATCTTATTTTCTAAATTATTTTTTAATTTTATTTACAAAATTAATAACTCCCAAATTATGGCACCCTAGGCAGTTATCTAAATTTACCTAATTATAGAATTAATCCTGCTATATTCCTGATTTCTATAATAATTTAATAGTGTAATTTTCAGTTACTAATACAAGCAATGTCAACCTTTATAAAATGTAGCATAGAAATCGACAAAATATTTTGAAATGCTAATATTATTGATTTTTTTTAGATAATATGACTACTGTTTATGATAAATTAATCTCATAATGAAACTCATTAGAATCAGTATCTCATAAGTGCTAATACAGGAGATTGACTATGATTATTTATGACAAAAATCCATAGGGGTCAACAAACTTAGAAGTTAATTACTGCTATTCCCTAATATCACTTTACTTTAATAATTCACTACAGCACTTCTTGCAGTATTGGGATACTAATAATTTTTATTGTAAAATTTAAAACAGAACAAACGTTTTCGGCCGTTCGCCATCGTCAGGTTCCATACAAGCGTTAGAATTTTTAAACAATAAATAGAACATCTGAACATTTTTAAAATACATCATAAATACGCGAATACATTAATAGCTTAACTTAGGATCGACATCTATAACGCTTGTATGGAACCTGACGATGGCGAACGGCCGAAAACGTTTGTTCTGTTTTAAATTTTCCAATAAATATTATTAGTATCCAATACTGCAAGAAGTCAGGCCGGTCTCGCCCGCGAAACAAGCGGCTATTGGCTGAAGATATGACGTCACCACGGAAGCAAGAAAACAAATG
>WUQG02023314.1:0-11334 GCA_011317285.2 Androctonus mauritanicus | reverse complement strand
TGAACTGGATTTTGAAAAAAGATGCAAAATTTTAGATTGCCGTTTTTTAAAATCAGCCAGTTAATAAAATCAAAAAGATTCGGACAGAAGTGATTTTATAAAGCAGTGGGCACTGTATTATATTAAAAAATATACAGTGAAGACTGACTTTGTGACCACCTGACATGATGACCAAATTTTATGGGAACTAAATTTTTTCCCATAGAAATAATACTATTTGATTCTCATAAGACAACCACCTCCTTAACAGAACCATGATCATCATTTCAATAGACCAAACAGAAAGTAAAACTGTCTAATTAACAAGCAAAAACTAATCAATGATGTGTTCAAAATGTCTTCCATCACATCCAAGTACAGTTGAGCATGATGTTGGATGGAGTTCTTCACAGTCTTTAATGTATCAGTAGAAATCTCTGTACAAACAGTAATGATACAGTCTTGAAGATTCTCTATTGTTATTATGCAAGAATGAAAGTTGTTGTCACCTCATCAATTGCTGTTTGTGGGCAAACTGATCTTGGCATTTCGAGTGTTCAAGGAGTGGTGTTCAAAAAGTAAGTGTTTCATTTTTGAGAGAACTATTCATCTGATTTTGATGAAGTTTTTTAGTGTGTTCAGAACAATGCTGAACAAGTTTGTAATTGGAAAGTTTTCCTTATCTGTTATGATTTATGATATGGGATTTGCAACTGTCCTCATTTGCATAATCACTACATTTGAAAGTCACCATCAGGTAGCCCACCCATGACTCCCTATTTGTTGGCATTAAAAGATTTTTGAATTTGAATTTGAGATTTTTGATATATGTTATATACATGTATACACAAAATTGGTAATTATATAAGATAATTAGATATAACATTAAAATTTTTAAATTTTTGGAATCTCAACTATCCAATAAAGTTTAATAAAATAAAAACCATATTAAATGAAACTTTTATATATGAAATAAATTTATTGTAATTTTTCACAATTTAAAAAGTAATTAATTTAATAATTGAAAATTTTTTAAAAGTATTGTTGTAATTTGAAACTGCTTTAAATTTATAAAAATTTTAACCCAAGATATTTCTATTATTTAAAATGTTAAAAAAATATTTAAAATAAAAATATTTAATTCAATGGTTTCCAAATTTTGTGTGTCTGCATTCCCTTTTTTCATAAGAAATTAGTACGGCCCCTCATTTTCATAACCGTCTAATTTTATAAATACTTTATATTTACAATTTAATACTACAAAATAATATATCAAATTTTTTATAAATAAAGTTCTTATACATAAAAAATATATAATGGGTAATAATTTTTAATACAATTAAATAAATCTTACAAAAAACAATGAAAAATAGACTACATGTTTAATACAACATAATATTTAATACAATGGGTGGGCTTGTTTTTCAACATAAATTCTCTCAAATTGGAATGTCATTAAGAATATCACCACTCTCAATTCTTTTTCGATCACTAAACGAGATCAATATTTTGCTTTTAAAACAGTTACAACAGAAAGTTTCTGGGTGCATGGATATATATATTTATAACCCTTTTGCTTTATAACAATTTCAATTTATTTGTTTCAAAAATGATTTTTTTGTCAATTTTTGCACACCCTCTTGCAATAGACTAGTAACCCACAGTTTGAAAAACATTGTATTTAATTTATAATTTATAAATGCTTTAATACAATATAATTTTACATATTAAATATCTACATACTATAATTTATCATCATCACATAAATTTATATTTACCGGTTTAGTATTTTTTTCAAAAACAATTTTTTCATCTCCAATATTTACAAAGTCAGAAGCAAATGGAGCATAATGATAGGGAAAAAACCATGTCCAAGAAGGGCAGCCCTGAAATAAAATAAAGATATATTCAAAATATTGTTTACCTTAAATTACTTGTATAAAATTTCATTAATTTTTTTACACTTAAAATATAATACAGCCATTCCAAAATTTATGTAACTTTTTGTAACTCTAGCAAGTTGAATTTAATGTAAGTCAGAAAAATAATTTTTTAGCAAAAGTTTTGAATTAAAAACTCCCAAAGCTAAGTGACTACAGTGATTGCACCTGTACAATATTATGGTGCCATACTACTCCTTGACTGAAAATGAGACAATGCCAGATAGAATGATATCATAATAACAATATGATTGTTAAAATCAACAAACAACAAACAAAACTTAAAAAATCAACATGACATGAGCTTAAATATTGTAAACCAACATATTTGACCTTGTAATTTACAAATACAATAGTGATTTATGCTATATATCTTAAAAAAATTAAAAATGAAAGTTATAAAAAATATTTTATGTAAAGTCAAATTTATGTAAATAGAGTGTTGGGAAGTGGCTATAAATGCATTTTAAGTCAATAACAAATAAAACAGAGAGAATAAAAATATTTTTTTTTTTTTATCAAATTCAAGCATAGATTCTTTTATCGATTTAAAATGCCATTTACACTTGTAATGATTATTCTAACTAATAGTGTTTCATTAATAATCTATAATCTTTCTTTATTCAGCTAATTTTTTTAATTATTAAAACAAGTTGGGCAATCAGAAGAAAATTATTCATTTTTATATACTGTTTTTCATTTGATAGACAGACTATTATTATTATATATATTTTAATTTAATCTATTCACAAAATAATTAAAAATATCATTTTGAAACAAGTTTCTATAATTTTATCACTTGTTCAAAATATCTGTTAAAACATTTAAGTCTAAGAAGACTAGACCTGAGTTGTTTATGAAAAATTATTTTCTTTCTAATGTTTAAAAATATATATATAAATATAAAAAACTCTTTTTAGTTTAGCAATATTTGAATATAAATTATTCAGTGTGTGCATAAATCTTGATCCAGGATGTTTAATTATATTTTATATGAAATCTTTTATTTATTAGGACAAGAAATAAGTAATAATTCACAGAACTTGAAACAATCTTAAGTAGGTCTCCTACTTAAGATTGTTTTAAGTGTATTTCACAAAATACTGTGCTTCAGATATCTAAGTCTTATTTCAGTTGATTTTCCATAAAATGTGAATAAAAATTCATTAAATAATTTTTTTTTTTGCCAAAATATCTCTTATAGTCTTAAATTATTCTATCTATACTCATAAATTTTATTCCATTTTTCAATGTATGTATTGAATCTAACAGCATTCTCTGACTTAATATGGTTTTCAATTTACAAAGAAATTCTTCCAACATATTAATTACATAGGTAGAAAACATATTGTACAAAACTAAAGTTAAAATTTTTGAAACTGATCATAAATCTCACATAATTATTATTTTCTGTAGATAACAGCATCAGTCTTATCTGTGTTTGCAATAAAATTCCATTTGTAAAATTTTATAATCTATATGCTGAATACTTCTGTGAACTATTTAATACTGTTCAATAGATATCCAGTTATATTTTAAAATAATAATAATGATTAAGATATGAATTTTCTATTTTTATTTTTTCCTGTAGCAATATAAAAATTCATAAATGAGAAATGTAAAACATTACAATATAACATTGGTTTATCAACATTTATTGAAAATAATTTGCTAATTATTCTATAATTAGCAAATTATTTTCAATTATTCTTCTATATAAGCAAAAATTATTAGTAAATTTATAAAATAATAAATCATGATATGATAGCAAATGATTAAATAGAATAATCTGATGATTATTGGAAAACCCTGATCTATATATAATAACAAACCAGAGTTACAATTGTTTCCAAAGTGTTAAAATATTCAATGTTTCTTTCACATAATTTTTCTTTGTTTTTAGAAATTTTGTGTTACAGAGTGCTAGTAAAATCTTATTAGTTCTCAATTTCAAAAAATGTTTATTTAATTTAAATGAAATTTGTAATTTTCAGACTTTATACATTGAGAAATTATGTTTAAATATTTTATTTATTTATTTCAGATTTAAATTTAAAAATTATTTTGTAAATAACATATTTTATTAATATTCAATAAATAACTTGATATTTATAAACATATTTACATTAATAAATTTAAAAAAAATATGCAAATTTTCCCCACTTACTCATTAATTTTTGTACATTTGAATTACATTAATTTCATTTTGCAAAGATAATTTTGTTTTTACAAGAAAAATTATTTCACTGTCAACCAATTAATTTTTTTTGTTGAAATCAATGATCATTTTTTGTTTTATGTAATATATTTATAATAACTTTTAATTCGTCCAATTTATAGTTTTGATGAACTTTTTCATTTAACTTGACTTTTAAATTAATGATATTACGATATAAAGCACTTCTAAGCAGTAGCGTACCAAAATAAACAAGTCTTTATTAACAGTAAGACTAGGTAACCGATAATCATTGTTAATTTTTCTACGTTCCAAATTCTTTTTTTCAAACTTTGAATGTAACCTGAAGAGGGTACATTGATACCGAAAACGTTTGTCTTACTGTTAATAAAGACTTATTTATTTTGGTACGCTACTGCTTAGAAGTGCTTTATATCGCAATATCGTTAATCATAGCAAAAAAGCAGATATGGATTATTTTTACTGAACTAAGTAAAAATTAATAATAATAAATGAACAATGGTTCTGCTGATATAGATTTTATAGAGTAAAAATATAGATTAAATATGGAGAATTAAAAGTTAATATTTCACAGAATTTTATTTTTATCCAAACTTGAATAGTTCACCATTTCATATTAAATACACATAGTTAACATATGATTAAATAACTTAACTATATCAGAATTTAATTATATTTACCATATGAACTATATATCCATTTGGACTTTCTTCAAGTTTTACATCTGCAAATCCAGCCTAAAGAAAAATATTTTATTTAACTTTCATCTGTTTATTTAAAAGATAAAAATATAAAAATAGAACTTGATAATTTGTTGGATATGGGAATGAAGAATTGACGAATTAGAAACAGACTGATATAGAAACAAATGTAAGGTATTAAAACTAAGAAGAAAAAAATTAAAAATAAGTGCAAATTATATAAAATAGTAAACAACATACAACAAGCTTATTAATCAAACCAAAATAATTTTATATTAAAGCATTTTCAGGTATTAACTTGTTATCACTTTCAGGTATTAATCTATTAAAGCATTTTCAGGTATTATAGTTAATATCTGAAAGTGCTTTAATAAAAAATTATTTTGGTTTGATTATTATATATTATTTGTAGTCTCTGAACCAGGACTTTGTTAGTTATAAAACAGTAAAGGAATCCTATAAATAACTATGTACATAATATTTCAAAATATGTCTATAAAAATATTTAAAAATTATTTTTGAATCAAAATCAGTCTTTTAAAAAGGAAATTATGCAGCTATCTATTAAAGAGACAAAGATCATACATTTAAATGGATTAAAAACAAGAAGTCATTGATTATAAAAATTGTTTACCCCAAGAATGCTGAAAAAATCAAATTAACTTTTCCTAAAAAGTGTGAAAAATTATTGGTGTTTTACTTAATTAAACAAATATTATTTATCATTCCACATATCATATTTACTTGCATAATGATTACCATTGAGTAATGATTATGAGCATCTCTTTATGTAGTTAAAAAAATTAGTTTATAAAATTTCATTAATGAAAATTTTCAAACAACATAGTTAGTGTATCTGGCACTATTGCCTATTTTTCTCTGTTCTATCATTATCATCATCAACTCCTATATAAAAAGAAAGGTAAGAAAAGCTCTAAAAAAAAGCATTTTTGATTATGAAAAAACTAGTTTTTTAATTGTTTGAAAATATTTAATATTTTGTCTATGAAATAAAAAAATTACGATTTAAATCTACCTTCGTAGTTTTGAATGGACAAAATATATTTTGTAAAAATTAAAGAATTATTTAAAAGTTAAATAAAATATAAAAATTATGAAACTGTAATTAATCTAAGTAATACCAATACAAATCAAAAACAAGTTGTGCTTAATTACTTTTTTGAACCAACAACATATCTACTAAACTATCAACAATAATATAACAAATGTCAATTTGTAAACTTTATCAAATATTTATGAATTATATTATGCATCTTAATTTTTCAGAAAGTAAACTGGAAAAATGTTAGTATTTTTCTGTAAGAATCATTATGTTTTTCTAGTATATTTACTTTAAAATCCTAAAGTGCACAGTTTGATTGGTCTGATAGAAGGCAGCATTTCATTAGAACAACCAACTGTGCAAGTATGTACTGGCTATATTACCAATGCTATATGTATTATTTGAGAATATTTATTTCAATTTATATTTTTGAATGGAAAATCTGAAAGAACAGCATCACCCAATCCCTGACAGTGCTTTTACAAAGGACTCGTGTTTTTATGAACTTCCAATTTACGAATTACACATTTTTATGAATTATTTAGTTGGTCCCAAAAAGTCCCTAATGTTAATTAATGCCTCTCGTATTTATGAATTTTTAATTTTACAAACTTTTTTGGGATTTCTATGAGTTTGTAAAATCGAGAGTCCATTGTATATTCAATTTATTTATAGTTGATGACTTGTTTAAACTTCAAAACGGTTACAAGTTTCTGCATCAAACTATTTATTCTATTAAATCCTATCTTTTTATTTGGTTTGTGTGTACAGGATGAACACAATCAAGATTACTAAAATTTTATTGCTACAATATTTCTAAAAATTTTCATATAATATCATTTATGGAGTTTTCAAACATTATATTAAATTCTCTTGTTAGTTTCTTAAGTACAATAATAAAAGACTATGAATATATATATTTATGTAACTTTTCAGAAAGTAAAGTTATTGAAAATGTGATTAAAAGGTTCACGTTGGCTTTAAATCAATATCAGTTATAATCAAAATTTGATTAGAGAGACCAGGAAAATTTTAGGGTATAATAAAAATGCTTAATCAATCATAAAAACTAATTTCTCAGGTTTTTATTCAATATTTTTTATTTTTTTGATTCTGAGATAATTGGTAAAGATTTCAACTTATATCAATTAGAGCAAAAATTTAAGTGGGCAAAAGAATAAACTTCCCTATGCTGATTTCAAAAATGTTAATGATTTTTATTTAATTTAAAATTCAAAACATAAATTTTTATGTTTTATACCTCATTCTATTTGTTAAATGGCTACATGGAAGTGATACTGGCTTTCCCACTGGAGATTATGATATTGGCTTTTGTCTTACATTTCCAAATTTTTTCTGGGAATCTGGACCAATCTAATGAACTCAATCTTTCATCTATTGAAAGACTCATCATGTCTATGGGTAACTTGTGATAGGCATTGGATAGCCCTGCGACTTAATACTTTCTCAGGGGCTAAGTTGAATAAAACCAAAACAAAAAAAAAATCTCTTTCTAATTATTCAGTACAAACCTGTATTATTTCAGAGCCTGCCATGAAGTATTCTAATGACAAAATTGGTCAGATGAGTAAAAGATTGTAATTGACAGGTTATGTCCAATTAAATTTTCAGATTACTTTTAAAGGCTTTATATTACTGAATCTGCATGATGGATATTGGTACTGAGATATAGGAGACTACCATGGATTGATTAAACTTGTATGTGTATTGGTAACAGATAGTGAGGATGAAAATTATTAAGACAGCTACAACTTTTCTGATAAAACTGAAGAAACAAAACCTGGAATCAATCCCAGATTCACCAAATCGAAGGCAGGTTCTTTAATATACATCTAAATGATAACCATAGTTATTATTTAGGTGTATATTATACTATATGATAATATGGTAAACATATGTTGGCATATATACATGTATTATAACATATGGTATATATTGGGATCATTATGAAGTAATAATTATTGATAATGAAGAAGTTTATCCATGCAACATAACAATGAATGATGTCCCAGAATGTTATCAGTATGTGATATCAATATGCTATAGCAATAATGTTAAAACAGTTCTGATGTATGTAGTAGTGATGGATAACATCACAAAATGTCAGAATGTGTGACATCAATGTGACATAACAATGCATCACAACAATTCAGATGTATGAAATAACAGTGGATGACATCACCAAACATCAGTGTGTATGATGTCATTATGGCATAGCAATGAGTTTGTCACAAATGTTCTGATGTATAATGTAATAATGGATGATGTTCTAGAACATCAGTGTTTGATGTCAAAACAGTTCCAATATATGACATAAATGATCAATGACGCCCCAGAATCTCACCAGTGTTTGATATAATTATGATGTACATGGATGATATTATGAAATATTTCTGTGATATCACAAAAGTTCCAATATATGATGTCATTATGACATCATCATTACATCCAAAGATTTTGATTTTTTCCAGCTTTGTTTACAAGTAGAACATCACTCGTAAATATCAGAACTTGCAAACTAGAAACTAATATCTCCCTAAAAATTATGTGCCAGAAATACTTTGGCAACACTAAGTATACTGAACTAGTATGCAAATATCAATGCACTATTTTGCTTTTTCACAATTTATTTGCAAAATTAAAAAAAAAAATTGAAAATTTTTAAATTAGTACAGGAATGATAAACTAAATCATTTTCTATATCATTATTGATTATTCATTTCTAATTTGTTTTTAAAGAAGAAAGCATTTGGAAGTCAAAATATTTTTAAAAATTTATAAAATCTTACCTTTGTTAGTTTTTGAGAAAAATGTGGTACATCTAATGTTCCCCATGCATAACTGGAAGGATATCCATATTCTTCCTCATTTTTCCTTTTCTTAGATTGATTTGAGTGAGTCAAAGGCTAAAATATATAAATCAATTAAATCTTAAAATTTATTTATTCAATAATATTTATAATTCACAAAAATAATTTAAAATATACCTTTAAAATATATTTATTATTCTTAACAGTCAACATTCCAGTCACAGTCATCATAGCAACACCTGGCTTAACTTCAGTTGGCATCAAAGAAGCAGCCAACTAAAAAATACAATATTAATAAATTTTTTAAAATAGATTACTTAAATAACAGTTTTATATATAAGATATAAACTGTCAGATTGATAAGATTTTTCAAATTTACAAATTAATACAGTGGATCTCCATACAATGCAGAGGATACGGTCCATGTTATACAAACCACAAAGATTTATATATTGACTATGAGTAGGGCAGCTAATTTCTGACTGCAGTATGTAATGTGGCATATTTTAAAATTACATCTTTTGGCAATTGTAACAAAAATAAAAACAGTTCTGAAGGTTTTTACTGATAATATGTTTGCTAACTATTGACTGTAATAAAAAAAAACAACATTTATTGCATACCCTTAACAACCTTAACAATTTTTCCATTGTATTATATAAATCCACATTATACCTCTTATTACATTATTACGCAACTGATTTCTTTATCATTTACTAAGAGCTTTTTTTTTTCAGTGAATCTAGTTGCATATCCATTTATGTTCCACAATTCTTTCAGGTTCTTAAGTATCATGATTATGCTACACATTTCTTTGCACATAATTGCATTTTTGAGCTATCTTGGGAAATTAAAGATCTTATATATTCCAGTATTAGCTGCCAAATTTATGTATCTATCATTTTTAATGTAGATACTCTTTTTAAATAGTATCTGATAATTAACAGATATTTTTTTCTGTTTACTGAACTTGAAAAAAACTCGTTTTAATTATCATATCTCGTCTATTAGCAGAGTTATAATTGTTATTTGTCTAATATTATAATATAAAACTTGCTTGTATATATTATACAAAAAAAATCTTGCATCCCATAAGTATCCTTGCTTCACTGCACTTTTATAATTTATATTATAATGAATAAAATGATGTTTATTTATAAAATTTTGTTTAAATTTTCATAAACTTTAATATTTTGTTGTTATTAAAAACAGGAGATAATTATTTGAATATTTAATTTCAACTAATTTTTATGCTGCAAACTTTTCCAATTAATTTCTTTTAATATTGAAATATTATAATATTGTTAATTATATATTATTTCAAGTTTCAAAACAAATTCAGATTTAAATAAGTGAGAAAATTTAATGTTTTATTTTTTGTATTGCTATTAATTATTTAAAAATAATTTTTTAATTTGTACCTCAGAATCCATATATAATCTTTCATATCTCCTCTTAATTGGAATCTGTAATACATCACCTCTTTTATAGGATATTATTGGAAATTCCTGAAAAAGATTAATAAAAAGTTATTATACTTAAATTGAATATAAAGGCTCCTCATATTTTGCAAATTTTTCAATTTTGTTAACATCTTTTCTTGGTTCTTTTATACTACTATACTTCTATATCTTATTATGTAAAACAGTTTGAATTTTGTAAACTAAAACTCTATATTCATAATATATCCCTATTTCATGATTTGTTCTCAAAATTTTTCTTTATTCGTGCTTTTATATTAGTTTATATAATAATTTAATATTCATTTATGTTTCATTTTTATTAGTGTGTTTGACTGCACGGAAATGCTTCAGCTTTCCACAGTGGAAGACCTGAGTTCAAGTCTTGGTTCTGCTCCACAAAAATATTTATCATGGATTCCAGATCCATTGATCACCATCTTCCACAATCTGGGTGACTCGTCTGCAGAGATGGATAGCCTGTGGAAGATGCTTGTTTCATCCCGTCACTTACAGATTGGAAAGTAACATTATCTATTGACAAAAAAAATCATTATATTATAAGCTATTTTTATATCAACTTACTCTTTCTAATGCTAAATCTGTTCTGTGATGTTGTAAAGGTGGAGGAACAATATATTGTTCAGGTACTATTAAATGATTTGGTTTCAAATCCCTGATTAGTTTATTTGCTTGATTAAAACTTAAACTTGTATCAATTGGATAATGTGCAACCTAATAAAATATTAACATTTATAAATATGAATGAAAAAATTTTTTTACTTGACTAAAAAATTCATTATTTTATAATTTAATAATAAATTAAAAATGGTTATATTCATCAGTCTTTATTAAAAGAAAATCAGTTAAACTAATTAATTTTCTTTTAACTAAGATCAAAATGAATGTTAATCAATATTCAATATTTATTACATTTCATCAAAACAGCTCTATGATCTAAATTCAAAGTTATAAAATAATAAAAAATTATTGAAAAAAAATCAATTATTGATAACTCTTGTTCTATAATTATTAGTATATAAAAAAATATGTTATCAAATTAATTATTTTTACAAATTACATTACTTCATAAAAGTTTCATTAACCAACTTGCTTTCGTTTCAAATTCAAAACACAAATAAGCACTATAAGCAAGCAACAAT
>WUQG02023303.1:0-11334 GCA_011317285.2 Androctonus mauritanicus | reverse complement strand
ATGACTTGACCTTTGCAATCCATAAGCTCTTTACCATATAAGGCAGGTCATCTTTCTTTGAAAAGGGTATAAGTATACTGTATAGCTTAATACAGAAAATATATCAGATATTATACAATATATACATTTTTTTGTTTTAAATTATACAGTATAGTTTAATACAAAAAAATACAAGTTCTTTTATATTAAGCTATATATGCAATATAGTTTAAAACAAGAAAACCTGTCATTACGATACTTTTTAGTATGTATATCTTATTAACTACTCTTTACAATATTCATACTAGTCTTCGGATTACTATATTTAAAAATATTCTTTGCTGATTTTAAAGAATGCTGCCATATGGAAAATATTTGACATCTTATTTCAGTATCAGCATGATCAAATTATAGACCATGGTAATCAACATAAATTTTATATAGGCCCTATATATTATATATGTGTAATGATTGTGTGTTTTGTTTATACAGTTATAACACACATTAAATATTTCCAACAACTCAATAATTTATAGGTAGAAATGAACAAAAATTTAATTGATAATAGTTAATTGTTTTGTAATTGAATAAACATCTTAAAAAATATTTCCAACAATATTACAATTGCTCATGAGGATCATTTATAACATTCAGCAAGGATCAATTGTTTGATAACATAATTTAAAAATAAATTAATTCTTGAAGCATAAAAAAAATATACACAATATAATTATCTCAAGAATTTTTACTTAGTTTCTTTTCAAAAAATATTACATAAACAAAATAAAGTAAAATTTAATAATTGTATTATATTTAAGAAATCTTTAATAAATTTCTAAAAATTTTTTTAAAAAATATTATTTTTTTATTATTTTATATGACAGAATACAAGACCAATTTCATGTTTTAATATAGTACTAGAGGAACGAAAAAAGTATTACAGTAGAGTCTCTCTAATTCGACACATATGGAACCAAGACTTGTCAGATTTCAGAGATTTGTCGGATTATTGGATGTTCAATGAAAAAAATGGAATTACAAAATGAATACACTTAGTTTATTAACATTTTCCTATCACTGCTTTGCTGTTCAAATCTTCTGCAAACCCTTCAATTTTATCCTGATTTTTTCACTTTTTCCGATTTGTGGTATTATGTAAAGATAAACAACAAATACTGATATATAGCAAAAAAAAAAAACTTAAAGTAAACAGTGTACTGAGGTTAAAAATTAATTTGACTAAACATCTGCACAATGAATGAATAGCAACTGACAATTTGTTTATATCAGTCTCTCTCTCTTTCCCATACATTGATAAGTTGTGACATGAAGATTTCACATGGATGGCATGGTAGTTCACAGAGTGTCGGACGGGTGAAGTATTGGACTATAAAAACTCAACTGTATATTTATATAGCTCATTAAATCAAAAATTTGTTAATTGAGAGTTCATAAATCTAAAGATATCCATATTAGAAATACCATGTTTTTTATTCTGTTTATCATTTATTCTAAAACAAACTGAATAAAATGAACTGTTATAATAATGTGATTTCATATTTAAAAAAAAAGTGTTGTTCTTCTTGATATATGTTGATTTTCAATAAAAGTCTTGATGTAAAAAAAAAAATCAACACTTATTATAATTGATTATTTGGTGGGCTTTTGGTTCTTTTTGAAAGTTGCCAGAAGTTAATTGTAAATAAATATCTGTATATTTGAACTGTATATTTTTTTTACAGAATATCATTGCAAGAACAATACACTTCTAAATAATCAGACTATTCTATCAGCTAATTTTTCTTTATATCTAGAAATTTCTTGTACAGTTTGATCCACCTCTATTTCCTGCCATACTTGACATCCTCCCACTTTAATCTATCATTGTTATCTTATGCAAAACCAAAATTAACAAAATTTTCATAACTATTATTATATTGGTAAATTATTAGCAAAGTGTGCCTGACATTGTCTAGCGATAGTTTGAAAACATACAGTGTATTAGGAAAAACATGGTTTTGATTATTTGATTGTTGGTTTCTTCTATAGTTTGTTGTTCAGTTGTTCTTTAATACAGAACAAATAAATAATTTCCAGAAGGTTAATGAACTTATAAGTCTATCCTCTTTTCAGTTTGAAAAAGATTGAAGAACATTGCAATTTGTAATGCCGTGATACTGTGTTTTATACCTACTGAAAATTATCATTGTACTGATCTTCATTGTATTGTCTCCAGGAAGAATTTTTAACTGGAAAATTATTTCATACATTGATTTCATTTATTGTAAACCTCACATTTATTGAAATGTTATATTATCATCAGACTAATTGAATTACAACTGATAGAAATTATTGGTTCTTTCTGAATTTTTATTAAACTGTTATTATTTAAAAAAATTTTGAATATCAAAATTTTTTACATAAGACTGATTTGAATAAATCTAGAAGCTCCTATAATTGAATATACATGATCTCAAATGAATTTAAATTATGGAGATCATGAAAAATGGTAGATAAATATAAAGAAAATCAAGAAAGAATAAAATGAAATAAAGAAAATTAATATAAAGACATCATTTAACATCATTTTGTTATTACATTGTGAATTGGCAAAAACTAACGTTTTTAAGAAAATGGAATATATACTATTTTCTTATGTTTCCTGTATAAGAGAGAGCAAAATATCATAAACTATAATATTGTTATAGAAAAACAGGTAATCACATTTTATATGAGTGTAATACAAATATACAATATTGTCTAAAAATGTGATGTTAAACTATGTTGCAATAAGTCAGTTGGTCAGATTCATTGCATGGAAATGCTTCAACTTTTCAACTTTAGAGGTGAGATTAATCTGGAATTGAATCTCACCTTCAAAAATTATTTGAAGGTCTGAGTTTGACTTGTTTATCATCTTCCTGTATAATCCAGCTGGCTTCATCAGGTATAGTAGACATGTGATGGGTGATAGGAATGGCACTGTTATTAGTGAATGATTGACAATTGATGTTAAAAATACTAATCACTGAATCTGTGAAGTTCTAAGTTATCTTTTATTAGAAAATGATTTTCTTTCCTATAAATTCTAAAATATAACTGCTATGTAACATTTTTCAATTAAAATTTACATTTAAATTATACATTCTATCATCAAGCAATATTATAATGACTAGATGACGAAAGTTGCTAAATAGTATCAATTCTAATTACAGAAAGAAAGCCTTTTAGGAATGTAATCCTGACTAATAATACTTGGCCTATGGGTTTTCTAGTTTCAATTAAATGTCATTTCAGTTAAAGTTGGATTTTTCAGGATTCTAATCTCAATGTTAAATGTGGATCTGCTGTGTATAAAAGTTAAATTGAACAGAAATTGAACCCTTATCAATTAGATTGCAGTCAAATATGCTATTCATTATGCTCTTAAAATGAAAATAATATGTGCCTCAATTATGATAATTGAAGCAATGGCAAAAAAATGATTTTACTCATTTATTACTAACTAAAATTAGAGTGTATAACTAAAATTCTGAACAATGAATCAAAGTAGGTGCACTTCCATTTCAAAAAATTTCATCTGATTCAGTGGGTAAAAATTGTTTGGGTTTCCTTTTGATTATAAACAATGGGCAAATATAGTTTCTTTTTATTTACACTTTGTTTCAAATTCTGAGGTTTCAGAGATACCATCTGCATTGAATTTCCATAAAATTCGAATAAAAAAATTATTAAATTTATTTTTTTCAAAAATATTAGTGGTCTTAAATTTTCATATTTATGCTTAAAGTATGCTAATAAATCTTATCTAGTAATTCTGTTTGCAATGTGCATATTTTATATATATCATGTATATATCAAATTTAAGCATTATTGAATTTATACTATTATGTATATCCAACAATGTTTAAATTCATGTGGAAATTTATACAAATTTTTGGGATGAATTAAGTACTTAAATAGGGGACCTACAGTACTCTGTTCTGATACTAACTTTGGGAAAATAATAATAATATCTCAAATTTTTTATCCTACAAGCAAAAATTTGAAAATATTACTATTTTAAAAATGAAAAAATAGATACAGTTGTATTAAATATTATAGATAGTCTTTATGATATTTTTGTCAAATTAAGATTAAGATTTAGAGCAATTTGATAAATTATTTCATTGATTATCCAATATGGACACTAATTTAACTTGTGATATATAATATAGTGGTATAAATTATCAGTATTCTTTGATAGCAAAATGAAATAAATTACTTGTTTTTGCTGTGTTGTTATTGTTTTGATTTGTCAGTTTTATTCTTCATTTTAAATAATAATTATTAAATAAGAGTTTTAATTAATATTTGTTATAAATATTAATTAGCTGCTTTGACAATATTTTATATTAAAAATTAACAGATTCTAATCATCATAATTTTTTAAAAATATGTTCTCTCCAATAAATGTAATTGGTAATAAATTAAATTTTCTTTAATAGGAATACATTGATTGAATATATCATCATTATGGCAACTGTTGATGGATCTATAAATTTATTAATTAAGGCACCTAATCAGAAAATTAACGATCATCCAATTGAATGTCAATTAGATTGGACTGTAAAATATTTGAAGATTCACATATCTGAAACTTATCCTGGCAAACCTGTAAGTAAAATTAAAAAACGATAATATTTTAATGTTATATATTTCTTTTAATTTATGTCATTTTTCTGTTTTTCAAATATTTATTTTTAATTAAATGAAATACATTTGCTAATATTTTTATATCATTTTGCATATATCCTTTTCCTAATTTATGAAAACTTGATTTTTGAAGTTTTTATAAAAATATAAATTTCTTAATATTTCATTATAATTTTGATGATGAAATTACATATGTATTTCTAGGATATTTGTTAGGCAAAAATTTTTCTTGAATAAAAAGTATTTTTATGCAAACAAGTTTGTTGTTAATATAGTTTCCTATAAATTTTTTTTGTACAATTGATTAATAATATATGATAATTGTTTGCTTATATCAAATGATTATTGTGCATTTTATTAATTGTAATATTAAAGTTAATATAACAGGGATTTTGAGTTACTTTAACACAATTCACTACTATGGAGTACAGAATCAGTTCTCATATAAAACTGATATTGATATTCAGTAATTTTATTTTGCTGTAATATTAAACATAAAATTTATTATAATACTAAAAACAATTTTTAATAGCCAAATTAATTTAATTTTATAATTTTATATTTTTTATTTTTACCACCAAATGATATTAATATATTACACAATTGACTGACAGTATAGCAGATATGACAAAATTTAATATAGGAAATTTAATAAAGGAAGCTTGTTGCAAAATTCATTGTGATTTTGTTTATTATCAGAAATATGCCAAAAGTTTTCAGAATTATTCTGTTCTAGAAATACTATCATATAAAATTTTTTCCTAATAAATAATTTTTATTAAATATATATATATTGTAACTTCTTTAGAGGAGCTGCTCTTAATAAAATCAGCAGCAGATTGAAATCAAAAATATTTAATTTTTGCTTTATCATTGATCTTTTATTAAAATGTTGTATTGTCATCATTATTATTATTGTAAAATTATAACACAAAATAGTTTCATATTTGAATAAATAGAATGATTGATTATAAATTTAGCAAATTCTCATCATTTATTATGCTATTAAAGTTCAGAAAATAACAGTTGTGCCAAAACTTTGTGTGTAACTTCATTTGAAATTAAGAAATATTGAATTTCTTAACATTATTTGAAGTTTGATTTTTAATATTAAAAAAATTCAGTACAAATTATTATAAAAAAAATTTCATAAAAATAATAATGAAAGTTAGATATATTTATCTTAACATATTTTATATAAAATTAAATAATAATAACCTTTTCATAAAAGTTAAAAAAATATTTAAAATTGTAATTATATTCAGAATAATTAACTTAATTATATTAAATTTGATTAAAAATATTTTATCAAATTTCTTACAGGCTGTTGAAGAACAGAAATTAATATATTCAGGAAGACTGTTACATGATCATTTGAAATTAAAAGATATTCTTCGTTATGTAAGTTTATAATTATGCATGCTCCAACATTACTCATATTAAATTATCCATATTTCTGACCATATGTGCTTTTAAAATGAAATTATCATAAATTCTCTCTACCACTTCTAGTTCTTAATATGTCACTAACCTGTTTATAGTACAAGATAGTTATAATTAAAATTTTCCTATTCAGAGCTCTCTGTAGCTCTAATAAGCAGAATGGCATCAAAATTTTGTGCATACATTATTCAAAAGATGGTGAGAAGGATTCTTGAAAAAATTTTAGCTCCAAAATTTGCTAAAATTTTGGAGCTAAATCAGAAAATAAGACAATGTGCAACAGTAAAATAATGAGAAAAGCACAAAAAAAATATAAAATTTTGTGTACTAATAGGTCAACCAGCACACATATATGTATAGAATATATCTAGTCCATATACATAATCAATAATTTTGTTTCTAATAAATAAATTATGAATTTAAAAATAGGCTATTAAATTTGGCTATTAAAGTTAAAAAAATTATTGATTATCAGTAGTTAATATTATATTTTTATGTGAATCATCATGATGATATTTTATATATATTTATTGGTCCAATTTAAAAACATTTAAATTTCTTTAAACCTCATTTTTATAAAAGTTTTTTTTCATTAGCTGCTTTTTTTTTATTAAATTTTTTATTGAAAAGTGTAAAATTAATTATATGCATTATTGTTAAATAGGATGAAAAAGGACCTCATATTTTGCATCTTGTATGCAGTTCTAAACAATCTGCTGTAACTCCAACAGTCAAGGTAAGATTTATTAATTTTATTGATATTGTAGATGCTAGTTATTTCTAATTCTAAAACCCAAATAAATTTTGAATTCAGTAGAGCAATGCTAAAATTGTTTTTAAAGTTTTTATTGAAATGTAATTAAAAAATATCTTTGATCTTTTCATTTCACTTTATGAATGAAATACAAATAAATATTCCCACAGTTTCAACAATAGTTAATACTATCTGCTAAAAAAATTTATAGATTAAATTATAAAATATTAAAATCTCTTTTTGATACATAGACTCTATTATAAATAGATAAATCTTCTCCTATGGGAGTATGTGTGTTTCACTCTAAATTCTATATCTCTAGATTTTTTTTTAAGAAAGGATCTGAAAAAAAACTAGCCCATTTTTCATTTTCTGTCAAGAACTTACCATGGGTATGAACAGTACATGGTGAGTATTAGAATGCCTTGTGTTTAGTATCCAATAAGAAGGAAAGTGGCATTATAATTCCATTGAAAAAAATTGGTGACTACACTGATCTTCAATGTTTTTTAGATAAATGTTGTAACTTTAATTCAAGAATTTTTAATTGAAATCTCTGCAATAAAATCACATATAATAGACTAATTCACTTATCTAGATCTGATCTCAGCCTCGAGTCTAGGATTGAATTCAGATCCCATACTTCAGAAAATTTTTTGATTGCTTCAGCTTAAGTATCAATTTCTTATTGTAAAGTTTTTGTTGACTCATCATAAATATGGACAATTCATATTTGTGCTTGAAACAACAATTATTTTATAATGGCATTTCATATTTGACAATTCATATTTGTGCTTGAAACAACAATTATTTTATAATGGCATTTCCAATCATTACTATTAAGTAGTAATGATTGGAAATGCCATTATAAAATAATTGTTGTTTTTGTAGCAAACTTGTGTGAATACAATTTAAACATTTCACTTTTACCTAATATTTCCTTTATTTTTACCTATGTAAGATATTGGCAAGAATGAGATGTAGCTTTACTGTTTATTCTATAAAACAATATTTATTCAACATCAGTGTAAATATTATTTTTTAGAAATGTTGAAATTCCAAGTTTTTGTGACTGGAGGAATCTAACCCCATTTATAACATTTATGATGATCTGAATTATAATCAAAATTTTTGAAAATTTCCCTATTGTAAGTTGAAGTTCTCTGCAGTATGTGTTTGATATGTTACATCATAAGAAAACATTGTTTTTTTTTTTTTTAAGGCTTGATATCATAGAAATAACTTAGGAATAAACAAAAAATTTTGTATATAAAAAAAAAAAAAAATAACAGATGATTGGGAACAACTTTTTTATAAAATAAGAATTGCATTAAGATATAGACTGTATTTATTCACATTATTTTTTCTGTTTGCAAGATTTTCTCCCAAAATTTTCCAAAGAAGATTGTATGATTAACATGAAATTATACAACCTTGTGTTTAGTGCAGCATGGCCCTTGTGCCACAAATTCCTACAAACAAACCAAAGAAGATTGAGGAAAAATTCATTTAATTTTCCTCTCTTGACTTTATTAAATGATATGTTATTTAGAAATTTCAAAAAAGTTTTAGAAAATTTGTCATTTCAATCTCCAGAAATATTAATTAAAGAGCACAGTAAAACCAAAATAATTTTAGCTTATTTTCCAAAGGTAGACCGACTTATAATATACTATACTGCCTTTGTTGTTTGGCCACAAAATAATTTTTAATAATAGAGGAACTCTAAAACTTACGATCCTGGCAACATAATATAAGCAATTTTGTCATTCAGCTGGTTGGATCAAACGATTTGTTAAAATTTGTCAAATTTACCAAACTGTTTATTGTGGAAAAAGAAAAAATCACAGCTAAATTCGTACAAGTTAAATTTTTTACAGCATAAATAAAATAAAAATAATAAGTTGTTATAAAGATCATAACTGTTGAAAGTTGTCTAATTATTTAAAAAAATCAATTACAATTGAAACCACAATTCCTTTATTTCTCAACTTCTGCAAACATGTTACAATGAGGAAAATGAGTATTGAAAAAGCATACTTTAGTATGAAATTCAAATTTTCTCAATCACATTGACCATGAAATCAAATTGAGAACTATGCTCCATATTTAGAAATTGAAGATATTTTTGGCTTTGTTTACATAGAACATCAGCATATATCACACCATTCAGAATAATAAAATTATTTAAAATTGCAATAAAATGAGTGATTTTTTTTTTTTTTTGTTGATATATTGATATTTTTGTTGAATTTATTGATATGTGTGTTATTTTTTTGATACATTACATGCCATATCAGATAGTTTTATTTATAAAGCAGATGTGAATTGCATTACTATAATTATATCATATATGAAGTTTGCATTGTATTAAAGAAATTATTATAATATATTCTAATGTCCTAGCCATCACATTAATTCACCCAGATACAGGAAGCACTCTCAATTTCAACTTTAAATAAAGATGATTGTGAAATTAATCTATCTTGATGAAACATGGTACACAAGAGAATACACAAAATAATAGCAGATTACATATCTGTTAGTAATCAGGTTAGTTTACATAATTCAGAGAACAAAACATGATGAACACAAGCATCATTAATCCTAATGGTAGCACATTGACAGGATTTTTTTTTTCCAGTTCACAATATGAAAGTTTTGCTATTGAAAGCTAATTGCCAATAATAATATAATAGTGTTGTTAATTCACATATAGTAGTGCTATATCACTTAAAATTGTAGTATGCACTGTTTATTGAATTATAAAGATGATTTTAAAAATATTTTTTATGTCAAAATTATTCCTTGAAGATACTCTGCTAAACTTATAAGAATTCAGTCTGAAGAAAAAGTACAACAATAAAATTTAACTTATTTTTATTGCTAGTAGAAACATTTTTGGTTCAAACACACACCCTCTTCAGTCACATTAAAAGTTAAGAATAACAGAATATTGAACAAATTAAAATTTAAATATTAACTTTTACTACATTCTGGTCATGCAATTCTAGACATTATACAAAGATCAAAATGCATTTACATTTAAAAATAACAATTTTCACATGTTAATAAAAATTATGAAGATAAAAGTGAAACAATATTAAATACAAATCTTAAAACAATCTAAAAATTTTGCATAAGCATTTTCCAACCAAGTTAAAATACAATTCACACATATTATCTTTTATAATTTATTTATTGTTTATTACATCTTTTCCAGATCTGACTGATATTACCATATTTCATCAAATCTAAAATGCCATCAGTTGTAAGATGCAGCATTATTTTCAGCATGACACAAAGAAAAAATAAAATAATAAAAATTAAACTATTAAAAACTTTATATTCTTATGAATTTTATTATTTGAAGTAATTGGCATGCAAATAAATATAGAAATGTGGTAATTTCTCTAATAATGAATATTTGTTCTATTAAAATGTGTCCTGCTTCTCTGTTTTTGTTTTCTGCATAGATAATAACTTTTCATTTCAATACAACATCATAATATGATCTTTTTTGAAAATATCATAAGTATTGAATTAGAAATCCAAATGCTAATAAAATTCAATATGTGTATGTATCTGTATCACTAAAAACAAATGAACATCAGTGTGCCAGATTCATTACCCTAATAATGCAAAGTTCAAACATGCATAAGCACAACTGCCATATGGCTAAGACAATATTGCCATTGTTGTTATATCAGTAATTGTAACAAATTTTAACAATTCCCAAACTTTGATTGGCTTGCTTCATTCTAAATATTTTTGCTGCTATTCTTCAATTGTAAGATGTTATTGATTCAAAGATGCATCTTGATTTCAGAGATGACAAAATATGAGAAAATGTGCATCTTAGAATTGATGAAATATGGTATATCTGTCTAGTTTATTAGTTTTTTTTTTTATATTTGATGGCTTTCAATAATTCCACTTCATCCCATATTTATGTTGATGTTGGAAGTGAAATTTAAATGTTTAAATTTCTTTTGTTTAATATTCTTTTCTTAACTCTTAATGTAATTGAAAAGGATTCATACATGAATGAAAATGATTTTAGTAGTAATAAATTAATTAAATACTGCATTTGTGCTTTTTCTTCATACTGAATTTTTCATTTTTTACATAATTTTTGCTAGAATTCATATAAGTTTTTATATATAAAAAAAATATATTATTTCAAATACATTGAAACTTATTGAAAAATTTTATACTTTTTGTTGTAATGTTTTTTCTTTTGATTCTGTGCCAAAATTAATTTTTATTATAATGCATTAAATATATCAATATTTTTAATTTTTTATGTGCCTTTCCAATCAGTGAGATTACTAAGGGAAGGGGCTAGTTTCATCTACGGCTGCACCCACACCTATGGGGGAGCCAGATAGTGAAGGACTCAGATCATCAGGCCTGGCCAGAACCCGAAAAAAACTTTTCAGGATATGCTGGATCCTGGATGT
>WUQG02023292.1:0-11335 GCA_011317285.2 Androctonus mauritanicus | reverse complement strand
ATGCAATTTTTAACCTTTATTTTTATTCATATTTAAGCTAATAAAAAAAAATCAAAAAAAAAAAAAGCGGTGGACTGCTATGTGGACAGCCCGGGAATAGAACCCGGGCCGTCCACATAGCAGTCCACCGCTTAACCATGGCGCCACGCCTGCAGTTGTCAATTGGTATAACTAACTTGTATACTATTGTTGCTTCTTTTTTGGGGGTCATTTTTCTCGATAACGGCTAAGTGTTGGCCTCTAATCTTTCACTGTGTTTTACTACTAATCAAGACCTATTACAGAAATAAGTTTCGTTCCAGTCCATTTTCCGGCCCTCGTGCCCTCTCCTTGTTACAATTATAACTTTATATGCTGCATTTTATAATATATTTTACAATTGGACCAATTAGAAGTTTCTTATTTCATAGATTTGAATGGAGAATTCTGATTATAAAGCAAGGGCTTTTGGCATAATTGCTGCCATCTTAAAAAATTGTTGTAATATGTTAACTAACTGTGTAATTTTGTATTATATTTGTTACTGGAACATTCTGTTATCATAATGTTTAGAAAATTTCAAAAACCCTTCAAGAATTTTAAACTTTGAAAATGAAATTTCATGTTTGCAACTAGAATGTTCATATATGAAAGAGGCCTGTACTATTAAATTCCTATTAATTCAAAATAAATCATTAATTAATAAATTTTACATATTCATATTTATTTCAAAATTAATTAATTTTTAATTTTCATGTCTATTATAGGTTGAGGTTAAACCCTATGTCTTGGATGATCAAATGTGTGATGAATGCCAAGGAGCTCGATGCAGTGGAAAATTTGCTCCATTCTTCTGCGCCAATGTTACATGTCTACAATACTACTGTGAACATTGTTGGGCAACCATTCATTCACGACCAGGTCGTGAATTCCACAAACCTTTAGTTAAAGAAGGGGCTGACCGACCTCGTGCTGTACCTTTCCGGTGGTGTTAGACACTAAAATTAAAAATTGTTATAAAATATTGCCACTGAAAAGAAATAAGGCTCTTCACTGATATTTGCAAAATAGCCTTTAAAAAATATTCCTAGCTGAAAGATAGGAAAGGATTTGTTCTGTTCTTATCATATGGTGATATTATAATACATGATTGGATATTGATTAATAATTATTTAAGCTGATGGTCATGAAGCACATTCTAAGCTATTGACTTCTTTTACTAGTCACCTTAAAATAGTGCCAGCAGTACAAACATTAGCTTCTGAGGTTGAAGATTGTTGCCTTGGGAGTTCCCTACACTTTTAGTAAAATTGTTGCCAGATAGATGTATTCTCATTAATGCTTTAATATTCACAAAACAAATTCAAAAAATTTGTCACCTGAGCAATAATTATAGCCTTACCATTGATATATATTTCTCAAATTTAAAAAGAATATATTAAAAAATAGAAAAATTGCCATCTTAAATCAATTTCTATCTTAAAATGTATTATGAATCTAGCAGTTAATATGGCATTTATCATTTTAGGCATTCAAAACATTAAAAACACAAAGAAATCTGCTAGAACATATTTAGGTACTATAATATATTTAAAAGAATTAATATTGTCAATTAATGGCAAAATTTTTTTGGTACCTGTATTAATTATTACCGCATTCAAACTATTTACTCCCAGAGAATGAATGCTGGTCTTTTTTTAAATAAGATGTTATATAGTTTCTTAAATAAATTAATTTAATTCTATTTTTAAAAAAAAAATATTATATAAATATAAATTTTTTGCCAGTTATTTTTTAAATATTTCACAGTTAGGTTTTTGTTATTCTTTGAATGCAATTTTTAAGAATAGTTTAGAAATATTTATATATAAGCTGTGAAAAGTGAATATATGTTAAGTTCCTATGGTTTGATTTTTATTTATTTATTTTTTTCTAATTGTCTCTTGGAAACGATGAGAATGTAAATTTTATGTGCATCACATTGTATTATTTCTTATAATTCATCAACATGTACAAACATTTTTAAATATAGTTATTTAATAATTTTTCTAAAAAATATATAGCATCTAATATTTAATTACATTCTCCTAGCTTACAAGAGACAAAAATTTATTTTCATTCAATGTGTGAATTCAAAATGTGAGTGTCAATTACTTTACAGACTTTTTCTGTAAAAATATAAAACAAAAAAAGGCACTGTTTGTTATTTTAAATAGTTATTTCTGGTTGTGTAGCAGTGGGTCATACATTGCTGTAGTTCCTAAGATATATAAAGAAAAATATTCTTCCTCATTCTTAGTCTATATGCTCAGGTTTTAATCTTCTCCATATCGGTTAATTAGTTGCTGCATTGCTTTACACCTTGCCATGTGTACAAGTACCGTTACTTCAGTGCATCCAAATCTCGCCAAATGTTTCAGGGTAAATACCTTGTCCTCTTTTTTGATATGCTGTGTAACTGGTATTTATCACTTGGCAAAAATTGTCAGAGTCTTAGATGTACACATAACCAGTGCACATCATGCTTGTGCTTAAAATTATATAAAAGATTTTTATTCCCAAATTATTTTATTGTATAGAAAAAGAAAATATAATAATAATATATTCCACTTTAAATTTTTTGGTAAAACTTGAAATTATACTTCTAGTCTGTCAACGTATGAATTGTAGATATACATATATATATATATATATATATTCCATTGTTTATTGCTATAATTGGTCTCATCTCTATGCACATAAACTATCTTAACTTTATTATTATTTTTTTTATTTTTATTTTTATAGTAAATAAAATATATATGTTTCTGGTAGCAGTAGGGACAATCAGAAATGTGATGTCAATCTAGTCATTAATATACCTTTAAAGTTAAATAGCTTATAGAATCATAAGTGTAAGTAAAAAGATATTTAAATCCTCTTACACCATTTTGTAGTACTGATTTATACAAAAGTTTCTCATAGAGATGTCATCGTTTTTTGTATTTTGAAAAAGTTGTTACATTTTTTTGTTTATTGGTCATGTCATAAATATTTAAAATTTTTAATATAAAATGACAAAACTTGTTTATATATGCCTCCTGCATGTCAATTTCACAAATTTTTTAGATGTTAAATATATATTTATATTTTTTTGTAATTTTGAAATTAAGGTTGGTTTTAAAGAAATACCCTTAGCATTATACCATTCCGTTCCAATATATTTATAGTATAAATAATGTGAATTTATATAAAATAAATAAAGAAATTATATATATAATACATATATATTAAAAAATACAATCTTACATTTTCACTCCAATTCATATTCCAATATTTCCAAATAACAATCTGAAAATTATCTATATATGGTTCTGTTTGGAGTGAACCATCAATTTTTTTATTGATACCTCATCTTATGCCGGATTGATGGCACAATTCATTGTACAACAACAACTCAAATATACAACTGTTTGATTGTATAGCAGTTGTTGGAAATTTGTCCATCATTAAAAAGCTCCAAATTTCAGGGAGCAGGTATCATTTTAAAACTGTACCTGATTGTTAGCATGCCAGCTCAAGACAGTGAAACAACGACCACCATGCAAATGCTAAGCATATTTCAGACCACTTGATTGAAATGATTCACCTGCAGTTTTCATCCCTCCTTTGTATATCTAACATTGTTGCATCAATGTAGGGTTTTTCATATCTAAGCCAATATTTTCACAACAATTATTTTTCTTGATTGATATTCCTGTTGTTGTTTATAGCCCTTCCAGTGAAAATTAAGGGAATAAAAAAAAGCATAAATTAACCCATATTTTTACTAATTAAAGCATCAAGAATTGCATAGTCGTAGTCATTGTTTTAAACTACACAACACAAATAATACCAGACTTTATAACAACAACAAAAAAGTGACCAGTGTTGTGCTGAAATATATTTATATCTCTCCGATGCTTTAATAATTAAAGATATGATTTTGGTCACTGGCTAAACATGTTAGCACTATGCCAAATACAGGCGTATACTTAAATATAGCACATATCAGCAGTCATATATCTCTGCTGCTCAAAAAGGGGGTGTTAATAAAATAATAAAATATCTGTTACAACTGTGCAATATAATAAGTGGTTCACTATTTAGAGGAATATTCTTTTTCCTTTCAGATTTTTCTAGTCATACTTAAATAGTTAAAAAAAAACAAAAAAAAAATTATGAAATTAAAAATTTTTGCCACTTCAATGGTTAAATGGAAAACTTTTTGATGTTGTATAATTCAGTCTTAATAGAATTATTAAAAATAACAGTATTATTGGGAAATTTTATTTGATTTTAGTTTTTATTTGAAAGATCAATAATGTCTAGTCATTATTCTTAAATAATACGTTGATCTCACTAAAATTTAATGTTGTGCTACTTCTCCCATCCCCATAGTAAAGATGTGTGATGTGGCATTGTGAAATTTACGTATTAAAATCTAGCGCAAGTAAATTGGTAGGCTGAAAGCAACATTTTTTGCATGTGTACAATAGTTCATGTAAAACAGTTAAATTTGCCTCAAAAGGATAGATTCTTGAAGTATGTATAACAGTAGGTAGGTGCCAAAAAAAATTATATATATATATATTAAAAAGTTGATTTATAAAATAAAATCTTCCACTTTTTTCTGTATTCTGAAATTAAGATATTTTAGAACACTAATCCCCCTCTTTCCATAAAATATTGAAATATATATATATATATAAAAAATATAAATGCTCTTTCTGCATTTTTTAGGAAATGGTGAATTATTTGGCACTTGCATACAGGATATTGCTCAGGCACATGGTGATTGTCACTGTTTATCATTATGACACACTTCATAAATGACTTTTTTGGCATGATAATATAGGTATAGTGGTAGTTATTGTTGAACTGAAACAATGATAAATATATATATTGTATGATTAATTTATTTCGCCATGTGATGGTTTCATATGAATGTGGGTAAGAATTATTTTATTTTTATCATATATTATTATCTTTTGTCTAAAATGGACACAGAGAGCTTTTTAAACATTTTATTATAATAGAGCCCAAATACATCAGAATGAATATATCTTTTAATAAAAACCTTTGTATGTAATGTTACATTTATCAAGGTTTATAATGTTTCACATTTTTGTATTTTTCTGACCGTTGTAGTATTTCTGGGTGAAAAGTGAACATTTCTTGATAACCTGAATGTTAAAGCACAGTTTCACTATAGAAGGGAACTTTATTTTTCGTATGGTGCTACGCACATGGTACTTTTGAGATATTTTGCATGCGTAGCTATCCCTGAAGCTGTTTGTGTGTAATGGAAACTATTTTGCTAGATGTTTGGGAACAACAGCCTGGGAATTCAGGAAAAAATTTAATCATACAGTGTGTAACTGTAACCATCCATGTGTTCTCTACACTACGGCAGTGAAAGTGTGCAATACGTAAGGTGCCTGTGTATGTACACACCCAGGTGAGGTAATGAATACCTCCAGTTGTCATTCCTATGTGTGATATGTAGTCCGCTACCGTTTGTATTGATGGCGGATCAATTACAATCCAGAGGTGCAATAGTATATTGAGAAATGTAGGAAATACATGTTGAAAGTAGATGGTTGTATAAAGAAATTGTCCTCACAAATTGTAAAAAATTATGAGATTGTACACAACCATCTCATCAGGACTGTGAATCATTGTAAATGTATACAGTTAGTACTGGTTGACCAGGCTGGACAAATGGGGGATTAATAATAATAATAATAAAAAGAAAAACTGCTAATCTCTATTTTTCTTGATAAAATTAAACATAGATATGTAATTTTTGGCATTTTTGGTGTTGTTGAGAGCAGGTTGTGATAAGTGATACATTTTAAAAAAAAAAAAAAACTCAAAATGAGTATCTTTAATAAAAAAAAATTTTTTAGTGTTCAACAGTAAAATGTCAAGTGAATTGTTTGAATTTGTTATATTGTAAAGAGAAAAAAACTTTGTAATACATTAATATGTTTTTGTGCGTTTTTGTTATTTATGTATTGTATGATAGAATTACCTCATGATTGCAGAGTTTATAGTTTCTTATTTAAAAAAAAAAATAAAAAAAATTGTCAGTATGGCAAAGGATTTGTCTTTAAATATTTTGACAAGTCCCACACAGGATGGTAAAGTTAGCACATCTAGTAAATTGACTAGCAGTGGATGAATTGTTAACCATTGCAGTCACTGTTTGTACATCATTTGTAACAGAGGAAAAACCCTATTTCTGTGTTCTTTAATTTTAATAAAAGAGAACACCCCTTATATGGTTTATACTATTTTTGTTATAATATTGTTCCTTTATTTTTAAAAGAGATTTTACTATTGAAAAAATATTCTGCTTTTTATGGCTGCATGTTCTAACATTTTCTTGTGGTTTGTAGTTTTTGGTAAAAATAACAAAATAGAAAATTTTCCAAGTTCTGGAAGATCTTTATGTAATGGTACTTTATTGTAGATCTTAATAAATGCACACCAAAAGACAATTTTTTATTGTCAAAGCTTGACTGTCATTGTTGTAATCTTTTTTCAATTTAATACACATACACTTTGCTTTTATTAAAATTTCCTATTAATATGATGGAATTTGTTTATGAATTTATATTTATGAAGAATTTAATATTTATTTATTTATTGTAGAATATATTTAATTGAAATAAATTATCCTCTTTTTCTGAAATAAAATATCCATTTAACTGGGAAAATCATATGTGTCACATTTTATTTAATTAATTTAAGAATTAAATATAAGTTTTAGAAACAATAAAACTAAATAATAATAATAATAATAATAATCTAAAAACAGTCTACTGAAAGTAAATTTAATAAAAAATATTAATTTTTTAAGAAAAATACTTATTCACTTATAAAATAATAATACACACACACTAATAAGAACACTTTTCTAAAATTGAATATCTTATGACCGTGCTTTCCAAACTATGGGGTGTGAATCTATGGCAAGGGGGATGTGCAAGAATTAACAAAAACATCATTTTTGAAACAAGCAAAAAATAAATTCAAACTAGTGTAAAAAAAAAAAGAATCTGCAAAAGGGTTGTAAATACAGTACATATATCCAGAAACTTTCTGCTGTAGTTGCTTTAAAGAGAAAATATCGATCTGGTTTAGTGATTTTAAAAGAATTGTGAGTAGCGATATCTTTAATGACATCCTAATTTGAGAGAATTTGTGCTGAAGAACCAGCCCACCCATCACATTAAAAATTATGTTGTATTAAACATGTATTCTGTTTTTCGTGTTTAATGTAAGATTTATTTTATTGTATAAAAAATTATTACACCATAATACATATATATTTTTTATGTATAAGAACTTTATTTACACAAAATATGGGATGTTGTTTTGTAGTATCAAATTGTAAGTAGAAAGTATTTATAAAATTAGAATGTTATGAAAATGAAGAGAGCATATCAATATATCAATTTTTTATGAAAAAACGGGAGTGCAGACATAGTTTGGAAACCACTGTCTTATGATATTTTGGTATTGATATACAGTAGAACTTCAGTTATCTAAACTAATTAACCAAACAATCTTGGTCCCAATCAAATACACATGAACTTTATATTAAAAAAAGTAAAATTAGGCCTACAAATAAATAACAGTATTGTATATAAAGTTGTTATTACTGTCTTTTTAATTATTTTTTTAAATAATTCATTTTTAAAGAACGAATTATTTGAAAAAATAATTATGTTAATTGTTATTTACAAAACATTTCCTAAAAAATTTTGATGAAACAATGTATATTATACTGTATTTATTTAAATTATTTTTATACTGTATTATGTATAACATTGAATAAATAATTTGAAATGAATGCATTAAGCATCAGTAGTATCTTGATATAGTCATTACATTACAAGTAGATACTATAATATTTTGGATGACAGTGGTTCAGATAATTGATTCTCTATTGTATTCTGTAAAAATACTAATAATATATAAAGTAAGTATCTGTAATCACTTATAAAAATTAGGACTAAAAATTTTTGTATGCAATATAAATTAAATCTTATATATCAGCATAGATATGTAAACATGTAGGATTCATATTTTATACACAGTCATAATTTATTTATTGTCAAGGTTCCTGAAAATCATGACTAACAAAGCAAAATTCACAGGATAATATCATGAGTAAATTATTCTGAGTGCTTTCCATTACTGAAAGAGATATTGCAGTTTTTCTCATCTAAACATTACTATATTATTTAAAAATAAAATAGGATGTAATTGGTTAACTTTATTTATAAAATGTTACATAGCATTATATAATTACATAAATGCTTGTGCTCCTAAATAGTATGGCCATAGATTATTCATTGGATTCATACTTGTAAATTGGTTCAACTCCTTTCTGATCATGACCATTATCATTTTTCTTCTTCATATTTATTTTCCTTATCATTTCATCTTATTGGTACTTTTTTGGGCTGTCATCTTTCTTTTGTTCTTCATTGTCCTCTTTTTCTCCTGATTTTAAATGCTTCTTTCTTAAGAAAGACATCTGAAGTCTGCTAAACTGTTGTTTTTTTTATTCAGTTTATAAATCTCCCTGTAACGTTTGACATGAGACAGTGTATTTACAATCTGATCAGGATCATTTTCAGATAAAGCTGTTCTGAGTTTATCAACTGTCTAGAAAACTTATAAAAAATTTTATAACAGTTGTTTCAGCTTGAGTATCCTCTTTGACTTAGCATTTAGAAAATGGGGTAGACTGTTATATAATAAATACTATTAGTTTCTTCTCCATTTATAATTATTATGCAGGGAACAGAAACAGGAATTTCTGTAATTTGCTGCAGCACTGGATCTAGATATTTTTGCCACCTGAGGCAATATTAAAAAATGGCACCCTCTCTCTTTACTCATGCACATTAATACATAAGCATAGATAATACATTGAAATCAGGAATGTAATGACATCAGATATGTAATCACTGAGAAACATATAAAAAACTTTATTTATTTTTTCAAAGCAACAAATAGTTAATAGAATACTACCAAAAAATACATTTATATCAAATAGAGTTCATTTTTATTTTTTTAAATATGAACTATAGCTTGATTTTTCTTGCTTTCAATGAGGCAAAATCATTAATAATTATTTATCAATTAATCCAGTGGTTTCCAAACTGTGTCTGCACCTCCCTTTTTTCATAAAAAATTGATATGCCCCTCATTATCATAACTGTAATTTTATAAATACTTTCTATTTACAATTTAATATTGCAAAGCAATATACCATATTTTGTATAAATAAATTCTTATACATAAAAAAATATATATGTTTGTTATGGTGTAATAATTTTTAATACTATTAAATAAATCTTACAGAAAAAATGAAAAATAGAATATATGTTTAATACAACATAATATTTAATGCCATGGATGGGCTTATTTTTCAGCACAAATTTTCTCAAATTAGGATGTCATTGAAGATATCACTTGCATTTCTTTTTCAATCACTAAATAAGATTGATATTTTGTCTTTAAAACAGCTATGGCAGAAAGTTTCTGGATACCTGGATATATGTATTTATAACCCTTTTGCTGATTCTTTTTTTTATAACAATTTGAATTTATTTTTTTTGTTTGTTTGTTTGTCTAAAAAATGATATTTTTTTTAATTCTTGTGTACCTGCCATGCACTAGACTAGCACCCCATAGTTGGAAAACTCTGAATTAATCAATTTAATTGGCATTGATTTCTCTCCTCCTTGATAAATATTCTCCATTAAAAAAATATACCATTACATCTTTGTAGACCGACTCTACAACACAAAATATTGTCAAGATAAATATAATTAAGCTTGTATATAAAGTTGCAAACTGCATTTTCATGCCTCCTCATAATATAGCAGAACAATGCTGGATCTAGGGTGAAGCAATTGCCTCACCCTAGATCTGTTCTGCTGTATTAGAAGTTTTAATTTTCCAATTAATTTTGATTTTGCTTGGAACATAAGAATGAAATGACATTAATTGAGATAATGTTAAATAAGATTTGATTATATTCTTTTGTTAAATAAAATATGAAATTTCTATATTTCATATTTTATTTTGAAATTGTCTATAAAGGCTATTAATTAAGCACATAGTTAAAGTATAATATTGTATTTATCTAGAATCTGAAGCATTACAAAAAATCAAAGATTTTTTTACTTGATTTTCACAAAATCATAATTCTTATAATTCTTCAATCTGGATTTTATTAAACCTCAATGATTTTACAACATATCAATTTAATATAAGCATTATTTAAAAAAAAAAAAACATTATATCATCTTTTATTATTAATCATTGTAATTACTATTTTATCTGTTTATATACCTAAATAGAACCAAGAAAGCAAATTTAAACAAGAATATATAGTACTCTAGCAATATAAGAGATGTATTGAAAGAGCATTGATCACTGTTTAATTGCCTCACTTATTTTCCAATCAAAATTAAGTTACCTAAGCAGCATCATTTCAGAGCCCATCATAAGTTGCACATACCTATGATGGGATTGACAAGAGGAGGAATTCTAGGGATCAATAGACTGGGTCTAAATCTCTTCTGAAAAAATATTCTGAATCCTCCCATTGAAAGCTATCATTCTTCCATGTAACATAATCAAAACTGGATGAGAAGTTAGAGCCTGGTGATTATTTTTGATATAAAGATAAAATAAGAGAAGTGCCAAAGATAAAATAACTATATTTAATATATATTATTGTTTCTAAAGTTTTTTGTATCTTTGTCAGGTATTAAGTGCAGTGGCCATTGCAAAGCCCGTTAGCATGATGGGGTCACTGTCAGATGAAAGTTGAGTTCAGAGAGTTGTACTAGAACTACTTCTAAAAAATATCTGGTTTTGTGGGATCCAAAATTGAACCTTGTTTCTCCTGGTGGCAAACAAATACTTTATCATATGACTATTTAGTCAAATAGTATAAAATATTCATATTTAGTGCAAGATAAAATATTCAAAATTCATTCAAAAGATTTTTAGGCTATCACAATTTAATTTTTGTAATCCACAGAATTTATAATTTATTTTCAATTAACAATTGTCATATAATTATTTAACTGAGGATCAAGTAAATATACTGCACTTTTTAGCCTCCCAAAATTATTAAAAGCATACTTTATATTTCATGTATATATTATTTATTATACTTATCTAGAAATTACATCCTTCTAATATTAAAAAATCAATAAATATTTTTTCTAATATATTTGAAGAGGTGACTGGATGATTGAGTAGTAATGTGTTGGCATGCCATGCAGGAGGACCCGGG
>WUQG02023281.1:0-11335 GCA_011317285.2 Androctonus mauritanicus | reverse complement strand
ATCATACTGTTTCCGAATTATGAAATTTGTTGAAGAAAACAAGATATACTCGAGAGTGAAATTATTTTAATATGAATCTACATGGATCATTTTCCGTATTGGAAAATTATGATCTTTTTGTTCATGATATTCGTGTTCTTATACTTTTAATTTAATACGTAATGTTGAATCCATCTCACGTTAAACAATAGACTATGATATAAAAGGAATTTCTTCAAATAAATTTTCTTTCTTGCAGAATCTTGATAAAATAGACAGATTATTTAACTTTCCTTTCTAAAAAATACAATGCTGTTATTATTTATGCATTTACCTGCTCGTTTTAAAGATGATTAAATTAAAAATAAAAATTAAATTGATTATTATAAAAATATTGTTAAGATAACTTATATCTTTATTTTTATCAATAGCAGCAAAATTTTTATTTTATAAACTGCTGAATTTAGACAATATTGTGTTAAATTAAAATGAAATTAATTTTAAATAAATTGATTGATATCTGCAATTTAAAACAACAAAAGTTATGTTTCTCAAATTAATTTTCGTGTTCTCTAATCTCGTAATAAATATCAGTTTATGAAATTTTTAAGTAAGCATTAGAAATTAATTAATAATTTTAGAATAATTATAAAACTATAAAAATAATCATTTCTGATAATATTTCTAAACTTGAATTCTTACAATATTTAGCGAGATGATCAAACCGTTTAAGATGATTACAATGATAAATCACAAATTAAAAATATATAAATGGTCAACTCCTTATGCTGAAAATGTTAAAAAAAATTTGGATGTTTAGTCTATCAGCGATCAATGTTAATGCCCAGTGATAGAAACGTGAACTAAATATGATGTCATACATATATTCGTGTAAAATGCATATATGACGTGCAATATAGCCTATATATGACATATATATGCTGTCTAATGCCCATAAGTTGAATTCAATTTATCCATCCTTCTTTCAATCTATTTTAAAATATTTTTCTATTTTTCGATTTAAATAACATGCGAGATTTTAAATTTGGCATTGAAAAAATTAACGATTAAAATATGATAAATTAGCAATTTGTTGAGATAGTAAATAAGTAAATTGTTGGAGATTACATAAGGAAAGATATACTGTATAAGTACATGAAATTCTTTTTTAGTTAAAACTAATTCATTTTCACAAATATTTCTTTTAAATTAATTACATAGCATAAATTAAAGAGGAAATTTGGTTTCACAAGAAGATATGTTAGAGAAGTTAAGAATCCTGTGGTAATAAAGTCATGGTTTAATGCTGTATTTGTATCTAATATAAATTATGGTATTAGCCTATATTCTGGTGCACCAAAGTCTATATTACAAAAGTTGATCGAGGAATATGAAAAAGTTGTCGAATATATGTGCGAATGGAGAATGCTCTGTGGACATATAAATTTAGATAGCTTGATTTTCGAACTATTTCCGGTGTTTGAACAATGTCTGTGGAAACAAGATTTAACTTATATTCAGAAGTATATAGATGGTAAATTGGAGGCGGGGAATATATTTTATTGTATACCGGCTAAAAAGTTGAGAAATAATCAATTTCTATATATCGAGAAATGCCATACAGAGAAGGCGAAAAATGCCTTCTTTGTGAGAGCTGCGAAGGAATACAACATACGGTGGAACTTGAGCTTGTAGTGTATAAAAGTGATGGGGCTTCCTGTGGGTACTTTTGTATCACGGATATGGATAAATAAATGAATAAATAAATAATAAATTTCCAATGTATTATAGCGATGTTACATAAAGATTTGATATTGCCATGTTTATAGATGACAATATATAGGTCAATAACTGTAATCGATAACCATAAGGATTTTAGCATTTCATGCCTGGTGTGAATCCTTCAATGACGTTTGATTCTGTCCAACAAGTACCTACTTTTATTCCCACAAGTAAACAAAAATTGTTATTTGTCGAATTCTAGCCAAAACGACGCATTACTAAGACTCATATGGGAATAAGAACTTTACCGCTTAATAATCTCTTTTCTTACGCACTATTCACTGAAAAGGAAGGGAATAATCTGTTCGATCGGGCTTCAAAATACTGCAAATAACATTTTTTTCTATCGATTTCATATAATATAATTGGAAAACTTTTAATAATTATTCTCCGAAACAAAACAAAGAAAATATTCTTGCATATATTTCCCATCTTAATATATAAGCTATACTGTATATATATATAGTAGGTTCTTTTGTAACCATGTCTCATTTAACGTCACTCGCTATTACGTCAAGAACAAAAACTAAATTAAGTAAAAAATTAAAATTTTTAAGGCAGTGGAACGGAATAAAACCTATTTTTTTATTTTCTTACGTTTCACGCCTAAGAAAGGGAAAAGGTATTGAAAATCTCTAGTAGTTGTAGAAAATTACATTTTATATCAGCGCTAGCTCAAATATACAATATTGTTTATACTGTGTTAAAATATATTGCCATAGAATAATCGGTAGGATTGGCCGGGTAGAAGAGCTCTAACTTTTCAACTAGATGATCGGGGATAGAATTACACCTTGGAAAATTTATATGAGGGGTCCGTCTCACTTTCACCGGGCAGGCGAAAGGGACTGAATAGCTTAGCCAATGATTTAAAACTAAAATATCACGGACATAATACCTGCGAATTCTCGGGTGTCTTTTTATTAGAAAATAATTTTCTTTCCCGCAAATCGTAACATATGAGTGCTTTGTAACATTTTCCAATTAAATTTTACTCTTAAACCACGCTTTTTCATTAATTTTATTCCTTTATTTAGCCATATAGTAATGATTAAATGACACAGATTACCAACTTTTATCGATTCTAGTTCCAAAAAGAAGCAATTCTAGCAACTTAATCCAAATTTGTAGCACTAGGTCTGTAAGTTTTCTGGTTTCAATTAAAGTTGCTATTTTAAGAAACTAACAACGGTGTTAAACCAGGATGCAGTTATACATAACAAACCTATACTTCTAAGTAATGTTATTTTATGTCTCTACTGTCCAAGAATGTTTCAAAAATGTAAACATATCAAAACAATTGAAAAAAAATCATTTCTATATAGCTACATTTCTTAACTATAGAAATCGTAGCATTAATGGACTAGTATCGCTATTGCAAAAATTTCATAAAAATAATATTTCTCTTAAACATATTCATCTAAACAATAGGATAATGATCGATGGTCGAAATGGCAAATTTTAATCATCCTATCGAATTTCATAAAATATCGCTATTAAAGGGCTCGATGAATGTCATATTTTTCAGAATATCATTTAAAAATAAATGCACTAATATCAAATGGAATGAAATTCGCTGGTTTTTATCTGGAGGTTACTCTAGTTAGAAAGAGAGATTTCTCGATGAATATATGATAAGCTTAACAATAAAATATTCATGAATTAAACCATGTAAATTATGGTGATTATTATGATTAAAAAGGAAGAGAATGTTTTTACACAACTATATATATAATAGCTCAAAATATGATTTTATAATTATTTTTATCACAACTCCCATCTTATTCGAGCAAAGCAGAAAAACTTCCAAATATTTATTTATTTTTTTTGTCTTTTGGGAATACTCACCAGAATTTGCTTTAATGAACATAGTATTTTATATTTAAATATATTTTAAATTAATAAAATTAGTAATTAATTACGAAAAGAAAGAGAATTAAAAATGTTTCATGTTCGAATAAGGCTTTTCATTCGTATTATTTCTGCCCCCCATTTCATCGATATCGAATGTGGCAAAACTACAAATAAGATAATTCACTTTTAAAACGCTAAAAACAATTTGTACAATAATCAGAAACAAAAGACATTTATGCATTTATTGTATTTTCTGGCAGAATTGATAAATTCACATAGAAAGAAATTTCTTTAAGAATTGTTAAATTTTTATTCGAACGATTTGTTTGGAATAATTCCTATATCTATAAAATATATCACTTACCACACAGCCACGCCTTTGTGTTTTTCATAACATCGGACTTAGCTAACGGTAAAAGATAGTGTAAAAATATAAATCGCTACTCTTACGCCACTTAAATTGTAAATTCTTCCTCCTAACATTTAAGAGCAGATTCTAAATAAAAATTATAATTCGAATATCCTTGGTGGATAAAAAAATTTCTATGTTTGTATACCAACGGCGATTAAAAACAATAAATATAAAAAATTCTGATTAATCCAATCGATTTATTTAATAAAATCCTAAACTCTTCAAAATGTTTAAAAGATGATCACTGTTTGTAATTACTGTGTTCTATAACCACAAATTACTTTTAGTATATAATCTATGCGTGTATGAAAATCTTCACAGGTTATTTTATATCGTCGACGGTCATTATTATTAGATATATCGTATAAGGATATATGAAATGATTAAGAAACAATTGTTATTAAAACTAACGTTCATACTTTTGGTAACTATTACGGTTGAGTAACTCAAAAAAATAAAAATTCCCAACGTTAATACCAACCATTAGAGACGGGTAAAAATCGTACGACCGTGTATAAATACGGAACAATTTATAATTAAAATTGTGATACATTTATTAATTATAAGTTTTGATTTTATCGAATTCGGTAACAACCATTACGGAATGCCAATTAACAATTCCGAAGCCAAGTTGGAGAAGATATTTCAATCGGCTTATATTTTCGGAGAATATGCTAAAGTCTGTCGACCTTACCCATCAATTTTAGTTAATGCTCCTCTTTACTATCAGCCGCTTATGGCGTGTTCTAAGAATTTATGGCTTACCATCTCCAAAGATTTCGTTAATTATTTGTAACTTGGAAAACGTACCACTATACCAGTAAAAGATTTGTCTTATTAAGGCCAAATGATATCGAAATTTTTTATTGGTGCCATTCTATATCGAATGGAGCTATCTTTTTATCCAAAACGGAAATCTAACTCATCGATTACTTTAAAATTATATTTAAAGACTATTAATTATTAAAAAAGTATATTAAATCTAAAGACTCTTAAAAAACATTCATTATAAAGATTTTCCAAAACATTTGTTTATTAAAATAATAAAACTCTCTCCAGAATGTTTTAAAAATTGGGCTTACGATTTGAAAATAAAAAATATTTCAGTAAGATATAAAAATTGCCATCTGGTTGTTATTAATTTTTTTTACCAATCTTCAAACGGCCAATAGGTGATATTTAGTAAAGAGATTATCTCCATTAAAATGTCATAGCTAATGACGAATAACGGGAATTCACTAGTCAGATTTCGGAAAGATCAAATAAAGTGATATTTTTCATAAATTTGTCGTATGGGCTTTGGCCAATTAAAAGCTAATTCTAAAGATTTACAATTTTTTTACTAAATTAAACATCGAGATTTTAATAATATCGAAGAATAATATATTTCAGATTTTCTACTTCTACACATTCACAATTTACACAAGTTAATTAAAATTCATCTTACATTTTTTGCTTTTTTTCATTTTGTTTGCTTTCCATATTCTTTTTATCTACTTTAGACTAGATGGCTATTGTTATAAAAATGAAATTCGTACCATAATAAGTAAACTGATTCTTCTGAAAGTTGGAAAATAACAATTTCCTATCTCTCGAAGTTCAAACTAGCACTTAAGTATCAATCGAGTCTTCGACAACTAGAGTATGAAAACATCTTCGTTTCGTTTCTGTCTGAAATCTTATATCCAATTTCTTAATTTTCCAGGAGTGATATTCGATTTTTATTTTTCGTTCTTTCTCTTTTGGTTGATTCTATACAGCCATGGCTATTCAATTAATCCATTAGGAGAAAGTTAAATCCCATCATACAGATTATAGCCACCAAAACTGAATAGAATATAATCGATGGTCCAAGAATTAAGGAAAATATTTCTGGCTATATTACACAAAGAATTTTCATGATTATTATTATGTAGCGGCCGGCTAGTTAGGAAGCCAACATAAGTTTTTCATACGTTATAAGAACTACCAGTTGGTTACAGGATGGAAATCAATAATCAAAGTCCAGATCTTTCAGAAAGAAAGGAATACGATCTCGGATCTTTCACACGGAAAGATATTACTTCATCTCGGCTGCTTAACTAGCCATCAAATAAAGGCGGAGAAACATTTACCATTGGAGTAATTTGGGAATTATTAGCGTGTTTTAATCGTCTTACTTTATCCGCTTGTCCATTCCAAAATATATTTAGAATCGAACATCATAGAGAATTAAAGCTTCTAATATTTTACCAACAGAGTTATATACTTAATTTTGAAATTCTGGTGATCCAGTTACAAACTGGTAGCTGTTTGAAATAAGATTGCGGTCATTTGAAATATTAAAAAGGAAATATATCTGTAAAACTATTTGTACCCGCATAAAATATATCCAAATGATAATTATCTAAATGTCATCTTTGTATTTTTAATTTATTGCTGTTGTTCTTTTATAAAATGAAGCGTGGCAAAAATCAAATTTTACAAGTTTTGATCAAAACCATACGCTCATTAATTTTGAAATCTCTACAAAAATTTGTTACAAGACTTTCAAAGTTTTAAAAATTCGATTATTTTGAAACTCTTATTATGAATTATGACATACTCATTTAAAAGGATTTTTATTTTAGTTTGTAGGAAATATTCGTAATAATTTGTAGGAAATATTTGTAATAATTTGTAATGTCGTCTCCGTTAAAAGCTTTCTCTCCCTTTTTTAAACGTGTCGTGTTCTATCTTAAACAAACATATCGTATTTTTAAAAAATAACGTAAAAAATTCTTCATCATATGTTTTAGTACTTGGTGAATGCACCAAATTTAGAGATATACAGTACTCGTATATAAGAATCAGACAAATAATGCTATTAAGATGAAGAGAAATCGATAGCTTATTGTTCTCGAGGAAGATGTATTAAATTTATTCGTATGAACAGAAAAAAGACAACAGATGAACACATCGAGAATACATACAGTTTAACAACTTTTCTCAAATTTCATAGTTGAACAGTTCTTATTATTAGAGAAAAAAAAACCTAAATTATATGGTAGAACAAATTGTTTCCATTTTTATATTTTAAAAATGGGAGCGGTGCATCCTAGGATATTATCGTAGATACGAAGGAAAGTGGTAGCATTTTAAAGTCGGCATTTTTCCATTTTTACGCTGAATCATTTTAATAAAATTATCCGAATTACTGCAGATGTTTCGTCATATATTTTAAGAAACCAACCGTAGGCAATTGAAAAATTTGCTGCGGAACAACGGATAAAAGTTAAGGCGAGCGTGAGATTGATGTTGTAACCTGTAAATGAATTCAATTTCCAAAGAGAATTCGCACCAGTTCTTGACCTTCTATGACCTTTATCAACTTAATAAAAACCACATTGTTAATGTTTTTCAGTAGCATCCAAAACAAAAATGGAATATTACAATATATATTTCATAAAGCATCTCTGTTGAATTTACTTTAAAGGTTTTTTCCAATATACTGTTTCCATAGTAACAATCCCTGTATAGATTACATATACTCTAGTGAATTAAAAAAATAATTTCGCTTAGAAAAATCTAATTAAAATATATAAAATTGTGACATTTAATATCGAATGTCAGATTTTGACAATTTTGAAAAATAGCCGGCGATATTTTAAATTCCATTAATGTTATCTTATAAACGTCACGCAATATTTTAATGATTACAAAACATTACATGTAGATGTAATTTTTGTTTGGAAAGAATTGCCTCTCAAAGACGAATTTACTAGAAATTAATTAAGTTTGGTTATATACAGAGATGACGAGACAAACCATCTCCTTAACTATATTTAGTATATAATAGATAGAAAAATTGTGTCGTATTTCACTCTAAGATTTCTATACCAAGAATAATAAAAAGGAAAAAGTGCCAATGGGTTGAGAAGAGTAACACCTCTGATTTAATGGAACATCTGTTAGAAGCGATGTTTATTTGCTTTCATACACTGTTTCTCTCGATCAATAAATAACATTTGGAAGAAAAGTGCGCCACTATATATTTTTTAAATGAAATTCTTTTTTATGATTAGATTTTTTGTCTGAATTACGTTCACGCACTATACTAATAATAAAAATAACCATTGATAAATAAAAAAGATTAATTTCCATAAATAAATTCCTGCTTAAATATCAGCGTTTTAAAATTACAGCGAAAAATGTAAAAACTTCATCGTAGTTACGAAAATGTGCCGAACTGAAGAACATAATTCGTATTGGTCATATCGCACCAAATACAGTAAATTATCAAACGCCGCGTCATATTTCACAGGCAGTTTTTGTATTAAATTTATTCCACCAAGAACTGTGCCATTAAAAATGGCATCCGTCGACTCTCGGACAATAGAGAAAGCCATCTCGATACACAACACGCACTACATTTTATTGCGGAATGATTCAATGTACACACAAAATGGAGATATTTGGTGCGCGCATTAAAGTATGTATCGACATGATACATTATATGAACAGACGGTGTATAGATGATGCGCATTAGTGTATTTCGGGCCTCCACCACCCACGCCCTTATCGTGTTTAATTTTAGCTTAGAAAATCCCATCGGGGAATCTGAAATAAACTGATCCTTATTATTCATATTTCTAGTAAACGACGGCGTAAGTAATAGTTATTGCGCAAATTTTCTAATTAAAAATATCATTTTAATAAATTTATCAAATAACTGATACGAGTTCGATTTCAAATAAAACTCCAGTAAATAAAATACAATAACTAAAGACGAAAATGAGTTTGGAACAGGCAAATGTCATGTTCAAAATTCCTATTTCTATCTAATATTTCATTAAAAATACTGTGCTTTAAATTTTCAATAGTATTTTCCTGCCATTTACTAATAATGTATTATGATGTGAAAGCACCGAGAGTCCTATTACCCGTATAAAACAATATGTACAATACCAGGTGTAGAATTACAAATTTTATTTATAACCAAAGAAAAATATTCCAGTATTAATAAATTACAGCATAACCCGTTATTAAAATTACTGTTAAAATTACAAACCATCAGCTATACATAGAAACTGCGAATAAATAAAAGATTGCTTGGTAATTAATGAAAAATGAATTTGATTAACAGATTTGTAAAATAATCAAAAAATTAACTAATTCAACTGATAAATACGTTTAAAATAATCCATGGATTTATTACGTACGAGAAAAATATGTATACGAAATTTAAAATAAGCCATTTTCACTTCAATAACATTGTGTAAAAATAAAACTTACTTCAATAAATTTAATATACTTATGGAGCTGAAGAAGAATATTCCTATTTAAATTGATAGAAAGGAAAGATTGAGCTACCTTCGGGTGAACTAATAATACATAACAATGATAAGTTGCTAGTCTCCTAACTCCCTGGGTTTTTAAAGATTAATGTTACCAAGAAATCCAGGCTAAAATGATTAGAAAACTTTGGCACAACAATTCTAAAAAATATTTTTCCATATCTAATTAAATATACAGGGAGTTCTGTTAATGGTCCGACAAACTCAGAGGGTTGTTAGTAGACATCAAGAGGAACAAAAATTGCACTGGAACATGATGTCCCAAACCGCGGGATCTCATAGCGCGGATTGTCACCGCTGCGGCAGACATCAAAAGCATACCTGGTATCTCCGAGGGCAGACATCAAAAGCATACCTGGTATCTCCGAGGGCGTCCGGGTCGTGCAGGTTTCGAGCGCGTTTTTACGTCGTCGTAGTCTGTGCAATGACGTCAGCGGCTCCACTTCCTTGTAATAATTAATGAAATTAATCTTTTCGTAGTTATTGTTGTATTTTTTGTCGTTCCAGCGTGACGTTGAAACCTGCATGCGTTTCTCGCGATTTTCTCATACTCACAAGTCAATATGGTTTCGGACATCATGTTCCATTGCAATTTTTGTTCCTCTTGATGTCTACTGAAAATCCTCTGAGTTTGTCAGTCCATTAACAGAACACCCTGTATATATATTCTGTCATAGGAATAAGCTTTGAATTTGGATTCAGTAAATTTATGAAAAATTAGTTAATATAAATTCCTTATTAAAAAACAAAAAACTTGAAACTCATCAGAAAAATGAATTCCTCTTTCTGATTTAATATAATTTCAGTAAGTTATCGGCTACTTTTTTCTGAATTTCTTTCATATTCAGACTTTTATGCATAAATATTTCATCTATTTCAATTATTATTATAATTATTATGCAGGGGTACATCAATGTGAGCACCGAATAACTTCGGAGCAAAGTGCGAAGTCGGACAAGAGTGAGACATAGCTACTTGAGTATGTTAGTTAACTGTCAAGTAACAGGAGTAATTCCTCACACTCTACACAAAAGCCTCAAAACACTAGATCTACATTCCAAGACACATAACACTAAGCATCACTACTCAATATACGCAACATAGTAAGAAAGTTTCTCAGCATTGGCACAGACAGTTAAGTAACATACAACTGAACATCTCAAATAGCTATGTCTGGACTCTTGTCCGACTTCGCACTTTGCTCCGGAGTTATTCGGTGCTCACATTGATGTACCCCTGCATAATAATAATAATAGAAATAGATGAAATATTTGTGTATAAAAGTCTATAAAAGGAGGAAGGTTTGAGTAAGAGGAAGTATATTTTTAGCGAGAATTATATTAATAGAAGGAAATGAAGCGGCAGACATGTTTATCCATGACTTACTCGGAGAACCCTAGTCTTATGGATATAGAAGAATTTCTTAATTTCTAAAGCTTTTTTAATTTTTAATCTATAGCTTTTATCATATTTAGTATCCTATTATCCAAAGCATATCTCCACGCCATGGAAGGCTCTCACGCAAGTCTATGATTGATTAAATTTTCTTGTCCCGACCTTCTTAAGATTTCCAGGGATTCCATCACAGTAGGCCTCACATGCTTCGCTAGGGGTTTATACAACTATAGTCTGTTCGCTATAACCTTACCCATGCATCCGCGCGAAATAGTACTCAAAATCAGAAGTGTTTTGTAATATTTAAACTATTAAATATGTAATTGAATTGCTTCTAATCATAGTAATTAAAATGATTAAGATTTTTGGTTAGCAATTTACTATTCTTTCGCTTGTAAATAAATTTCGCTAGCAAAAAATTGTCATTATTGGCCGAATGATTAACTCCGCTCTTCTTCGTTCGAAAGTAGTTCAGCAATGGCGTCGGATTCCGAAGTAGCTGACGACAGAGTCTATTCTTCGAAAGGAAAACTAATATAAAGTACAACCCAAATGATGATACGAAATTGTGTACAGTTCTTGACAAATGGGCTGAATG
>WUQG02023270.1:0-11335 GCA_011317285.2 Androctonus mauritanicus | reverse complement strand
GTATGGAACCCATGAAGCTTGTAGTGGCCTCCATGGGTGTTGGAGACCACTACAACCTTCCGGTTGTAGTAGCCATCAATATCCACGGAGTCAACCAAAAGATTGAAGGATGAGGTTCAATGAGCCGAGTCCTGATCCCTCCTGAAAAGCTGGAAGTGTGTGACCCATATTTGAATCCGGATCCTCCAAAGTGATAAGCAAATGCATTATCATGCGGCATCCGGCCGATGTAAGCATTCGTAAGCAATAGTTGGTAAACAATAAGCATGGGCAAAATTGTATAATCATAACAAAATAGGATTATCAGAATCAGTTAAAAAGCCACATGACTAGTATTTTGAATCAATTCCGAAGAGTTTTTGTTTATATTAATTAATTTGTCGATTATAAAATTAGATAAAATACAATTAAATATAAAATAAATGGAATTGATTAAATCCATATATTTAATTGATGATGAGTGAAGAAATTTCTAACCAATAAAAATGAAGAAAACATTGTTAATTAAAAATATTTCATTAAAAATTCATGTCTTAAAATATTATTTAAAGTAAACATACAAAAATTTTCATATTTAATTATTAATTATTAATATTTACATATAAAATAATTTTTAATTTATATTACAGTTTTTAATTAACAACTAATATAAGCAACAATAATTAAATATAGTTATTAATAAATATTTTTTAAAAATTTTATTGGGCAATTTTTACTGAAGATAAGAGGAATATAATCGAAAATATACTAAATTTTGATTTAGTATTGCCACTGTAACCTGTAATCAATATTTATTTAGGTATAGAAGTTTATATTGAAGATAAATATCACTTTTGGTTTAACTTTTGAAGCCACTATTAATAACTCTTTGCCTTATATTTAATGTATAGTTTTTCATAAAATTATGATGAAAAATCAGAAATAATTTATAGATTTATTGTTAGAAATATAATAAATATGTTTTAACTCGTCCTTTAAGTTCTGAAAGAGAAAATTATTAAAAATACGCTTTAAATGTTGAAGTGTTATATAATCTTCTAAAAATAATATAAATGCCTGTAATCGTATAAAGTAACAGGGATTTTTATGTACAATAATATTTATTCTATTTTATGCTCAAAGTTATAAAAATTTCGATACTAAAATACAACAAATGTTTTGTTTTTATCAAACTTTTAATACGAGTAATTCATAAAAATTCAAAATTTTTTTTTTTTGTGGCGAAAGAACTTTATTTTTATTGAAAACTTTATAAAAATAAAAATACTTTCAAGTTATTGAATTTTTCATATACAACACACAAATATTAAATTATTAAAACAAAAAAAAAGTAATATTTTTCTTATTTTACGTATCAATTATTAAAAAATTCTCTTTTTTTGTTGTTGTTTCGTGATATATCATTAAAGAAAAATTCTGAAGGAAAAAAAAAAATTCTAAAATGTCCAAATTTTTATTTATTCCTTGTAAAATTTCTGAATAATTATGCAAAATTTAATGAAAATATTTTGTTTGCGCCTTACTGACCGTGCAAAAGTGAATTATTAAAAGTGACTTCAAATAGTTTCTAAAAGTATTAATATTTAAAATTTGTAATTAAAATATAAATCTAACTCTTAGAGTTTCTAGAGAGAGAGAGAGAGAGAGATACATTTAAAATTATACAATCTCTTTAATTTTACTTATCTTAAAAATTGCAAAAATAACGTGCAGACTCTATACGAGTTTACATTAGGAAGTATGTAAATATAATTTAAATAAATGTTTTAAAATATAAATAATTTTATCAAAACATAATTTTAATAAATTCTAAATGCTTAATTAAGTCTCGGTACATCTCTTCTTGTGTGTTTTATTTAATTAATAAATTGGTAGAGAGAAATTTTGTTTTCTTCCATTAAAATCATTTCTACTTCAATAATTTTTATTTATTTATTTATTTTTTCGATACATTTGCAAAGTTTTGACTCTCTGATTATTTTTTGTTATTATTTTTTTCACATAAATTACAATCAGTTTTTCCGATTTCCATTTTGGTGTTATTAATTAATTTATTATTTTTTGTGTATATCACAGAAACTTAAAAAAAATTGATACAGACGTAAATAATTACATTTACAGAGTAATTATTTATATCATTATTTTATTAAATATTTTCATTTTATACTAAAACAAATTTTTTATTGATAAAATAATAACTTAAGCCATATAACTGAAATTTTACGTAAACATGTAACAATTTTTTTACTGATTTTGTTTCATTTGCATTTGTTAATTCAGTTACCTATAATATTTATGATGCAATGTTTGTGCAATTATTTTCGTATTATTTTTTACAAGAACGATAATTTAACCAACCTTTTATATGTTCTGGTAATTTATAAACTTTTAATTTTATTTATTGTTATTATTTTCATTAAAAACTTAAACTTTATTCGTATTTTTAATATTTTGCTTTTTTTTATTATTTTAATGCGTTAATTTAAATTTTTATTTAAATTCTACTTTTTTTTAGTAACTCTCTTATTTTTTATTCATCGAAGTTTTCGCTTTATATGATAAAAAGTGACGGATTTTGAATTTTCAGTGAGTATTGAGTCTCTACAGAACTTGGACGTTTTCAAGATTAGCGTTGAATGTTATTGTTTACTTTTGATTAAATTTCTAAGTAGTACTCGATTTTTCTTTTTTTTTCTATCTAATATCTGTTTTCTACATGATTTTATATATATATATATATATATATATAAAAGACATTTTTTTTCATCTTCAAACTTTATTTCACTTGGAACAACTAGTTAAGTTATAAGTACAGAACTCCAGTAATCGTTCGAAATTTAGCACCATTTTTACAAAGATTCCTCCAATGAAGACATACGACAAAGAATCTTTACAACCATCTAAGGTATGGATTGAGAAAATCATAAAACATGGTCTTGTCCTACCTCTTCCTCTCTCTCTTTTTTTTAAAACTGGATAACAAAAGCTGAGGAAAAAATGAAAGTGTCGCAGTGTCGTGTTCAAATAAGGAACTGGAGCCGTGCCAGAAGAATTAATCTAATCCACATTTTGGCCAACGTTTAGGATTAGATTTACGGTGCAATTTAGAGGTTTGTGGTGACGATGTTGGCAGAAGTCTGTTCATTCGTCTTCGTTTAATCTGAGATGCACATTGAGCATCAACTTCAACTACCCCCGTATCCTCAGTCAGTGTTTTTTATTGTTATCTTCTATTACATTGGTTATTTTCTAAACCCATTAACTTCACTTTGATCTAGAGTTTACAAAAAAGAAGAAACAGATTTAAGCTAAAATAGTAGAATAAAGGAACGAACAGAAAAAAAAACAGACTCATCTATTTTACTTTTCTGTATCTGTAAGAAAAAATAAATAAAGTAAAGTGTACTTTTGGATTGAATTATTATATATTATCAGTTTACTGAAAATTTTTATAAAAATTTAGTGTTATATTGGTGATAGAAATGATCAGAAAGAGAAATAAATGTAAAATTACTCGATATTAATGCAATTTTTTTATATTAATTTTAATAATTAGCAAGTTTCGATAGTAACTGAGGGAATAAAAAAATATTAAAATTTAGTTTAACAATTTTTAATTATAAATTTATTTTTATATTTTAAAAATAAAATATTATTTTAATTTATTCAGTTACGATTCAGTAAAAAATGAGAAAAAAATTTCTTTAGAAAATCTGTATAAATAATAGAAGCTGAACTTCACTTGTTGCTCCTCTTTATTATCAATAAAGAAAATGTAACATTTAACATAAGGGAAGAGCGAAAAATTTTCACTGACAGGAACAAGTTATATCTATTTTTCCAAAATTATTATTGGCTTTTTTGTCATTGGTAATTTTATTTTGTATAATCGGACGAGATTCACCCAGATTGGAAACACAAAAAAATGTCTTCCTTTATAAGGCGCCTTTTAGTCGAACATTATGTTGCACATTGAACATTTTTGACAGTTTTCTATTCTCAATTTTTCTCCCGAGTAAAACGAACATGAACGACAAGGAAACTGTAGAATCCATCATGTCATATTCCATCCTTTCACATCATTTCCTTTTGTACATCGTCTGTTAAGGAAAACATTTTTCTCTTATATTCATTACACACCATCTGCATATGACGTACTGACATCATTAGCTGCGAAACTTAATGAACATTTACTGCACTTCTGAGAATTTGAACTCTTAAAAACAATCCTTTAAAGATAGTCTGCCTGACTGAATTTCAAAATGACTATCGGAAGATATTGATCAGAATTCCATTTTTTTTTTCCTCTCTCTCCCTTCCGAGAAAAGCAGCAACCGTTTTGACGACCTTCGCGAAATTTTGTGCATTAAGGCATTAATCTTATGTGCGAACAATATTATCACATTTTGACACATTACACGGCTATAAATGGCATTTATACAGTCTAATTTAAATTCCAAATGAAACCTATGAGGTCTCACAAAGCAAGGATATTAAACAAATTGGGAAGTAGCCAAAGTAATATTTGATTCATGTCTATGATAATGTCCATTACGACATTTTCTTTTTTTTTCTTTCCCTTACATTTCACTCCTTCAGATTTTTACTGCTGTCGTAATTTACGACTGATATATATGAAGATTGTTCAAAATGGCAGATTAAAATGGAAAATTTCTGTAAAGGTATTTTTGCCCAAAAGGCTTCATTTCTTTTTAATCTAAAAAAAAAAAAAGTAAAGCAGAAACTTTTTCTGAAAAAAAAGAAAAACAGAAATCTTTTCAGTAATGAACGAGAACGTTAAAAAAAAACCATGATTAATTTTAGCGAGAATTACTTGAAAATAGTGGATAAGGATTCATCTCATTCATCAAGTCTATTAAGCGAAACTCTTTGTAGAATATCTTTGTTACTTATTTTCTGAACTAAATAGAACTTTTGTCAAAAGAAAGAAAGAAAAAAAACGATTTAAATAAAACGATAAAACAGAGTTGATGACGAGTGCGGTTTTTATTTAAATAAAATATTAGTTGATTCGACGAGATAACTCAATTTTTCTTAATATTTTCTTCTCTCCTTAATATTTTCATTTGTTTGTAGATTATGAGCCTATCCAGACTTTACCAATTCCTATTTATATTTCATTATTTCGGCGATTATTTTCCGTTTACTTTTCATTATTATTATTATTTCTAAGCACTTAAAACATTTTTATTCTTATTATTTTTAAAGTCGCTCGAATCATTTAAATATTTAAATGAACAAAAAAAAAGGAGAATTTTATATTCTTCTCCTCATCAATTACTGTTAATCACACCGACAAAACTTTGAAGAGTTTATTAATTCATACCTCTCATTAAAATATATATATACGTATAAATATATATTTAAAAAAAGTTACAATTAAAGAAGCTGTTTAATTTTCAATATAGCAGACTTCCCTTTGCATCGATCCATCATTAATCATTATTCATCTGAAACAAGCAAGGAATTTTTGCAGTGATCTATTATTCATTAGGTCAGTTTGGGTGACAAGTGTCAAGTCCAATTAGAGATGGAAATGGGGCGTTATATTGGGTTCGAACTGCACTTAACTACTTCTAATTAGAAACACTAATCTACTGCTAATTGGAATAAACTTTCCAGTTTTTGATTTGTCTTCCTTTAAAATTACAGATAACGGTTTAATAATAATTTACTCGATGCTTCCATGGTTAATATTTAATGTAAATGATGTAATTAAACAAATAATTCTTCTTAATAATTCGTTATTTAATGATTAGATTTGATAGAAGTGAGAGCAATGTCGTAAATTTTGATACACAATTTAATATTGAATCATACGTTTTGATGCTAATTTAGATTAACTAAAATTCGTGAGATGAAGTAGTAAAGGTTTATATATATATATATATATATATAATAAAAGATCGATTTTAACTTTTTTTTTGAGAGGAAAGTATAATTGCAGTGCAACGAAACGAAAGTGTAAAATAAGCGTGATTAAATGCGATTACACGCGTTGTAAAAATTGGACGCGTACCAAAAGTTTACAAAATGGTAGTAATTTATCAAAATAAAGTTCATTCAGGTGATGCAACGGAGTTGACCCTCCTGATGTCCACATTAGACGATAATCCAGAAGCTTCTGATTAATGTTGCGTCGCTGGAGATTATCTTTAATCTAGAAAAACGATAGTTGCATCTCCCAACGAAAATCAATTATCAATAACCGTCAAGCCGGGATAACATGCTTGATAATAAATTAATTTTTGTCATAACTTGCTATTCATCTTCAAACCACCGACTGATTGTTTAAAGGATGTTACATCAAAACGGAATTAGAGAAAAACGTATTAATCTAAATAATTTCAACTTGTTCTGTTTGGATTTCGCATTTTTTTTTTCTTTTCAAGTTTTACAATTAATTTTATTTATAATGTATTAATTATCGTTATATTTATTTAAATATTGAATTATCAGACACATTCATTATTTTACATCTTACATTATTGTTTTAATGTACGTGATAGTCAGCATTTATTTTGTTTACTGCGCTTTTTATCAAGCTTTTGATAACAATTTGAGCGGAATTTTAAGAATATTAAATCAAAATTCAGATAACTTTTAGTTTATAGCAATAAAAAAATAAAGCAAGTAATTTTTTTTTTACTCTTTGGATAGAAATCCAAAGAGAATAAATTCCAAGAATTCCAACTCTCTCATAGACAGTTTAGTAACTTTCAAAGCTAAACTAATGTATTTTTAAATTTTTAATACTATGATACATGAATTTTTATTTGATATTCTGAAGATTCAATTCAAATAGGCCACAAAGTGGCAAGATTTATCTTTGACAATGGGTAATCTATTCTACAGCATTTAGATATTGTCGAGTGTTATACTTGTTTAAAATATTTCATAAAGAGCATTATATGTTTACACTTCAAGTTTTGTTTAGAAAACGAAAATATTTATTTTCATCGTAACAGTTTATAGTACTGACCGCAAATTACACCATTTAAATTCTATGTTCTGTTTTGATAAAATTTTATTATATTGCGAAAGCAATGTTGGATATGCAGATTTGTATACTTTCCATTACTATACTGTACATTGAATTCCACGTATGAATTTATATAAAAATTGTAAAAGTTTTTTTAAAAATCTGTATGAATTCTACTTATGGATACGATTAAATAGTTAAGAAAAATCCTAATATTCTTAAAACATATTTAATATGATTTTACAATCTTTAAAAAAATATCAAAAACGAAAACAATGAATTACCGTTTTAGATTTTCTTAGTTTATAAACTAATTTTCAAACAAATATTTACAGATGACTCATTATCAGAACCATCCTTCTGATCAGTGAAAATAGAGGAAATCAATGCAATAAAATAGTTTTAAAAATATTGTACGTTTGTCTAATATTTCACAGGTCCACAGCTGTTCCTTGTCCTCTTATTTTGCAATAAATTTAACTTATTGAATTTTTTTTTAATGGGTAGGATAGGAAAGTTTGTTGACTTCTTTTCACTCAAAATGAGTATCAGGAGAGCCAGGTATTTATGAAGAAATGTATTGCTATACCTAAATTGGGTATATAATAAACTACCCTTCTATGGAAGGGCTTATATTCATTACATGTTCTTATGTTATCTGTATAAACTTTATCATGTATGTAAGAAATGTGTTGGCTCTTTATTTTCTTCTGTTTTGGTAAAAAAGGATCCAAACTGTGCTAAGATAAGAAATGTTTTCGTTCATCATTCATACATAAGAAATACATGCAAGTGTAAATTAAAGTGACAGTGAAAGTTTTGGGATTAGTTTGGAATCACATCTAACCAATCTGACATACAATTCTATGGAAGAGAAATAGAGCAAAGTTGGAAACTTATTGAATTTAATAATATTATCTACTACAATATTTTATAGCGAATAAAATTTAAATAAATGAAGCTGTATGGTACAGTCAATCATGTTTAAACAATATATCTGATTTTAAATTTGTATTTTTATTAACTGGATGATGTATATTGAATATTTTTTGAACTGAATTAATATATCTTTTTTGTTTTTCCATTTTAATTTCTTCGCTTCAGAAGTGACTTAGAGTTTTCGCATCTGTCCAAAAACAGCGAATAATTTACGAATGTCCTATTGAACAATAGTGATGATAATATATTTTACTAATACAACTTTTTGTCTATGGAAAGAAAGTTTTAAAATTCTAAAAAAAAATTTAAACAAATTTCCTCGTATTGTTAGAATATTCCAGTTCACATGCCAATTATAGTTAACTATTTTACTATTTCAACTCTTAGATATGATTGATAGAATTTTATATTATTTAATAATAATATTAAATAATATAAAATTATTTGTATATGAAAAAATAACTTGTTAGAAGTAATGTCGAAATTATTTTCATATTAATTCAATCTCCAACTATCAACGTATAAAAAAAAATCTGATTAAATCTTACATTTATGTAAAACAAAATTTTATTTCCATAAATTCATCACATTAAATTTTATGTCGTTATCTAAATTCATTGTTATTAAGATTAATGTTAAAAATATTTAAAAAATTTATCATGTTTTCAAAAGCCATTAAGGAAAATTCGACTTTTTATTTAACAATCAACTTGATCTCTCTTTCTCATCGTCGACTTAAAAGTGAACTCTCCTACTAAATAAGAATTTTTTTTTTTTTGATAATTTTAATTTCTACTTTTAGTAAAAGAGCAATATTATTTCACCAATTTTCTAGAAGAAAGAAGGAAAAAAAAACGAATTTGAAATTGTTATTGCTCTCAAAATGAGATAAAACTAATCGTCTGTATTAAGAACCATCAAACGATCAAGTAGTAAAATCTTTCATGCATTTAGACCATTATGTAAAAGAAAGGCCAAGAATTTTAAAATCGAAGAAACAGATATTATTTCACAAAATATCTGTAAACTGTCTGATTATTTTTACTTCATTTATCAACAGTGTTCTGTTCTTACTCATCAGAAAAATAAATAATTATTGAACTATGATGATAATGGGAAAATCATTTGCAAACAGAAGTGCAGAATATTATAATTATTTTCGAATAAGTAAAAACTTAAATTTACAATTCCTTTATAAATATTTCTACAGATATTTCGTGTAAAAATTCAACTTCCAATTAAAAAATAAATAAATTATTCGAGTGTATATCAGATATTCACTCAAATTTTTAATTCTAATAATTTTTATGAGAAACAACAGATAACGGTAAGATTGCATACATTGCAAAGCCTGGAAAAAATAGTATCGATCAATACAGGAAGTCGAGGCACACAAAATATCCCTAATGAACTAGGGGTCAAAGATCAAAGGTTAACCAGCTATATACGCGTCTAGGTAGCATGAGTAGCATAGCGAAGCGAAGCATAGTTATCAAACCATATGCATTGTGAAACTTTCAGCCTATATACCTCGTTAACCTTTGACCTTTGATCCCTAGTTCATTAGGGATATTTTGCTTCCCCCAACTCCTTATCGATACCATTTTTTCCCCGAGCTTTGCAATCTATGCAATCCTACTCAGATATCTTCATTATTAAAATTTTCATAATCATTATTAATTAAAAAATAAATTGAAAAAAGATTACTGAAGACAATGATCAATAATACTAATCATTTATTTATAATTATAATTAATTATTTATTGTTTATTATAATTATATTTGGCTAATTATAATAAATATTCTGTATATGTTTTTCTTTAGCTTGGTTATGAAAACAATAAGGTACAAAATATAAAATTTTTGTCATCTATAAAGTGGATTCATTTATAATTTTAATTATTTTTATATAATAAAATGAATATAAAAATATAAATAAATTATAAATTGAATATTATTATTAATATTCAATTTATTATAATTTCAAAATAATTGTTTAATTAATAAGAAAATAATTACAAACATTAACACAGATTAAAAATGGAAAAGTAGAAGGATTATCAAAGTTTGGTAGACTGCAAAAGAAAAATTTTCCTTTAATTCACAACCAACTATTAATTTATGGGATTATAAGTATTTTTTAGAAATGAATAATTTTTATTTTCGAAAACAAACTTAATACTCTACTTGGTAAAAGTAAGAAAATTCATTTATCTTGACTGAAACAAAAGTAAGACAGAATACATATAGTAATCCCCATTGAGAGGTAGTTGTCTGTTTTACTTTACTCTAAGATTACTTTTATTTAAATGCAAAAATAATACTTTCGCAACAACTGCGGCGAATTACAAAAATTCTCATGAGAAATTCCCTTATCTTTTTTTTTATTGTAGAATATTTTCTTTTTTTTAAATGTTAACATGGAAGCGAATATAAAACTTTTAGTATTTTGGATTGTATCATCATCCAATTTTCGCAAAATGAACTTGTTCATATAATAATTTCCAGATACGGTATTTTATAATGAGTTGAGTAAACATGTTTACAAAATCTCAAGCAAAGAACTTATGCCTGTTTTCAGATAAATAAGTAAAAATCGATGCGATTTCTTTTTTATTATATTTATAAAATATAAAAGATTACAATAGATTTAAAAAGTAAAAAAACTGTTCAAGTGTTACAAAAGTTATATATTTTTATAGTCCAAGAATTTAATTCAATAAAATATTCATTAAATTTAAAGAAAAACATAAATATAGATAAAAACATTTTCTTTATTATAATCCTTCTTGTTTTTCCTTAAAATTCTTATTTTATACAAATTTTATAAATTAATGACTATGAATTTTTTAAAAATACTTTAAATGTGTCATTTAATATATATTTCAAGTTCTTGATCATTATGCTTCATAAGAAATTGCAAAAAAGGGCATACTTTATAACAATGAAAAAATTTTTTTATGTTGCATATCATTAATTTTATTGTTTTCATAAAATTTTTATCATCAAGAGTTTCAAATTGATGTAAATAATGAATAAAAATTACTAGCAAAACTATACATGACTTTTGCAAATATGCTAGTTTTATTGCAAACGTTGATTTGGAACATTGATAAGTATGGAACAAGAATCTATCATTTTCGAAGATCAGAAAGAAACATTCTTCATGAGAAAAAATTAATTATTCTGAATGTTTCGCGTAGGCCAGATGGCCGCGTGGTAAAGCTTTGGTTTACCTTCCTGGAGGATCCGGGTTCAAATCCGGATCTCTCACCTTTAGTTTTTGAGGAGATGTCCGAGCCCTGAAGTTTCTGAACCCCATTTTTCAACCAATCCGGTTTTGAGGAGAGGTCCAAGTCCGGCAGTTGAACCCCATCTAACAACCAATCCGGT
>WUQG02023259.1:0-11335 GCA_011317285.2 Androctonus mauritanicus | reverse complement strand
TTATGACATTCACATATCTAAGTCAACACGGATATGAGATGAGTAACGCGGAAGGATACTTCGGCAGAGATAAGGCAACCGGATTGCCTCCAAGGTCATGCATGAAGTTAGGGTGAATAGACTATAGATAAAAACCATCTGCTGTTTCTCCATGCTGAAATAAACTTTTTCTATCGAGATATTTGATTGATTTATTTTCAAATCATTCGTTATTGGCTACTTTCGATATGATGTTTACAAAAAATTACGGGTACGTTATACGGTCAATGCGTGTGCGTATATTTTGCTGTCGGAAATCGGAAGCTGCTGGACAGCGTTGTGCTGGACGAAATCGTACAGTGGAAACCATGCCTTACACTATTTGTTATTTTTTCACAAAAATGCATTGAGAATTTGGGGGTGGCTTGGAATCGATGGCAGTTTAGGATTCGAATAAATATGGTATATATATAACTAGCAAGTAGTGCCCAACATTGCTTGAGCATAGTTTAAAAACACACAGTATATTACAAAAACTTAGTTTTAATTATTTGCATGTTGATTTCATCTACAGTTTCAATTATTATTTAATACAACTCATATAAGAAAGTTCATGAACTTATGAATCTATATGTCTTTCCATTTTTTGGTTTGAAAAAGATGAACTTGGTAATACTCTGCTATTGTGTATTGATCATTTTATCAATTTTCATTGTATTGTCTCAGGAAGAATATTTTAATTGGAAAATTATGTCATGCATTGATTTCATTTTTTATTTCAAACTTCATGTTTATTAGAAAGTTATATTATCATCACACTAATTGAAAGCAATATACATTATTGAAATAGATGAACTTGGTAATACTCTGCTATTGTGTATTGAAAAGACACAATAGCAGAGTATTACCATTGAATTACAACTGGATTGTAATTCAATTAGTCTGATGATAATATAATGCATACTGGAATCTAGATACATGAAACAGTTTATTTGACAACTTAAGTCATCATGATATTGGATACTCTGATTCATCCATTGTCCATCAACATCATCATCATCCATTATTATGACATCAAGTCAGTGTAACTGTGATGTCATCTTGAATTCAGACATGACTCTGAAAGATTTTTAAATGAAATTATTTTGCTGTTACTCCAAAATGTCCCACTCCCTGGGTTGAGGGAAGTCAACAATGCAAAGTTTGGTCTTAAGAGGTCAAACAGTGTGGAAACTTTTGTTGAAAAGGCAAACAGACATTGTATTTTATATATATAGACTAGAAATAAACATAAAATATGCATTATTATAATTATTTATTTTAATGTTTTGGGAATTTTTAACAACAGTAAATAATTTTTTGGAAACAAGAACCATTTGAAAATTTTTATATTGGAATTCATGAGAATTGAATTTGATTTACAAATTTTCACATAATGAACTGTTAAAAAACAATACTTTCACAAAACAAAGGATAGTTGTGCTTAATCTAAATATGAAGACCATTTAATAATTAAACAAAAATTAATTTCTACTAGGGAAACTTTTGGATTCTTTAATTATTTTGTTTATCATTTAATAATTAGCAAACTCAAAATATAGCTTCAATTCTGATTAACTATCATAATATTTAATTGTAATATTTGCCAAATACATATATTTATTTATATTTTCAAAATCAAATTGGCACAGTAATATCATGATAACCATAATTCACATAATTAAATATGATTTTCAAATCTAGATATTATAACAATAATTCCTTTAAAATAATAATAAGAATTAATGAAATTAATCTGAAAACTGTAGATAAAACTATAATATGACTTGGTTATTCTGCAAATGTAGATGCTATTTCTTGCTAGCAAAAGTTGATGATATGATATACAGCCACTCTCCAACTTATGTAATACATGACTTATGTAAATTCAATTTTATGTAAAATATTTTTCATAATTTATTTTTAATTTTTTTGGATATATAGCATAAACAGCTATTGTATTTGTAATAACAAGTTTAAACATGTTAGTATACATTATTAAAACTTCATATTATTTGATTTATTTATATTTTTGTGTATTGTTTGTTGATCATAAATATCATATTACAGATATTTTTATATGTTGCAGCATCATCTCATTTTCAGTTAGGGAACAATATGGCAGCATAACATTGTATAAGTGCAATCATTATAGTCATCTAGTCCTAGGAGTTTTAATCCAGAATTTTTGTTAAAAAATTATTTTTCTGACTTATGTAAAGTTCAACTTGTAATAAAATTATAAAAAATATAACTTTTATATAAACTGGGAAGTGGCTGTACTACAGATTTATTATTACTCAGTTTTAATTTTGAGTTTTTATGTATTCTATCATATAACACAAAGAAATATTGCAACTATAATACAGAATTCCAAATGAAATAATCAAATTTGATGTAAAATAAAGTACATATAATATTATAATTTTATTTTTTATTGTTATTATAAATTTTAATAAATATGATAAGAATATTACTGTGTAATTTCCAAATGATTTCAGTTTTATGAATTACTTATGTTTTCAGTTCTAATTTAAAAAATCATTACTAAAACAATGACTTCTAAAAATGTTCATATAATTTTCAAAACAAACTTAACATGAGGAAATTGATAAGGTGCAAAAAATTATGTTTTATACTATATTTATCCTACTTACTTAATTAACAGACTTTTTCTTTCTTATAAGTTAATGAAGAACCTAACAATTTCCACAAAAATGCTAACAATGTGTCACACTGACAATTTACAGCATTATCTTCTGATATGAGAAATAAGATTGGTTGATTTTATAGTGATGAAAACTACTTGCAACAGCATTTTTTTTAGAAAGCTTATTTATTGTGTTTTTATTTCATTGATTCAATCTCTTTAGCATAATCATTTTACCATTAACAGGTTATATACATAATATTCCATATTTCATTTAATAATTCCTTTGTTTTTTATATATGTTAATTGTATAATTTTTATTATATATTCAATTATATTTTTTCTTTTTTTCCTTCAGATGGATTTGGTTAACTTCATTAACCAAATCCAATAATTCTGATTTCAACATATCATTCTGGTATGCTATTTCTTTAGAAGTTAACCAATTTTTTATGTTCTCCTTCGTCCAAGAATTTGTTGGCAGTTTCTCAGTTTTACAGCTGTGGTAAGGGGCATTGTCAATTACTATAACACTGTTTGGTTCTAATTTCATCAGAATAGTTTTCAGCCAATTTTCGAATGTTGTTCCATTCATTTCCTGGTGGTAATCGCCGGTTCCTTTTTGAGCACGAAAAATTAATTCTGCTTCATTTAAAAATCCATTTTCGCTTCCTATATGGGCAATAATCAAACGTTCTCCTTTACCCAAAGGATTTTTTAAACCTGTAGAATGGCCTTCCAAGAATGCTTGTTTTGCAGAAGTAATTGTAGTATTTTGCCACACAGCTGTTGAAGTATGGCCAGCGTTAACCCATGTTTCATCAATATAATATATTTGTCTGTTGTCAGCACGATATTTTCTAATAGAGCGTAAATATTTATGCCTCCAATGAACTATGTCTGATCTTTCAATTAATAAAGCATTGCAGGAACGTTTTTTATATTCAAAACCTATATCTCTTATTATTCTATATAATGATGATCTTGAATAATTTGGCAGTTCGTTATCTTCATTGATTGCTGTTGATATTTTATCTATTGTTGGAGATTCGTTACGGAAGAAAAACTCGTGGATTTTGCCTCTAATAGCCGTACGGATAAAGTCGTCTATGTTATCTTTCTTGCTACGTCGTTTTCTTTTTCTCGTCGGAGTTGACATAGTTCCATTATGTAAAAATTCTCGTCTACACCGAAAAACTGTTGAACAAGACACACCAGTATATTCAGCTGTTGTAGATACAATATCGGTGACACATGCTTCGGGATTATTCTGGAACAACTTTTCATATACATTAAGAATAATTTGTCTCGATGTACTATTTATTATTTTTCCACTGACATTTTTCCAATAACTTGTTGACTTAGTAGATAACTCCATTTCTTTTCGCCGTGTCAATTAATAGCAGAATATTAAGTTATGTGTTACTGTAGAAAAATATCCCACGTGTACTCTATAGTTTCACTTTGTAGGTTGAGTATCAGCGCATGCGCTAATACTCAATCTAAATAACTACAATTTCCACGATTATCCTTATTAACATGAATAACAAATATTTTTTATAAACTTCTATATTATTTCTACAGCATTATAATGATAATTTTCATACTTTTGCCCTAATTACTGTATGTTATTTCATGCTTTATATTTTCTTCGCGTAAAGTCATTTATTTTCATTGGTCACTCTTAAAGACCAATAAAGATGCAGCTAATGCACCTAACAACACCTCCAATGTTTACATCAGCTTTCTTCTTAACGTAAATGGATTATAGTTTCAAGCCAAAAATATTACAAAAATAAATTTTTATGCATTTAATGCTTGATTTGTCATATAGTGTATCTGTATATATATAATAATAATAATAATAATAATGAGATCGAAATTCATGAGAAACAAATGGAGTGAAGAGAGATCAATAAGAATGTATGTTGGGCATATAGATTAAAAAATATGGGAGAGGAAGGCAAAGGAAAAAATGGAGAGAGAACAAATGGATGATTATCTGAAGATATATTAGTTTGATATTATAAATGAGATGTATACTTGTATGAAGAACAGAGGATGAATGTGAAAGAAGATGGTATGGAAGTATATATAAGTGTGTGTGGAATGATTTGATCAGTACTGTGCAAGTGTTTCCCCCTCTCTTTTCTTTTCTTATTTGAATAATGACCAGTCTGTCATGAGAATATGTCATAATTTTTTATTTTAATTGTTTTAGTATTGATTTTAATATTTAAATTGTTTACAATGATTATTAATCAACTAAGTTGATTAAATAGCATAACAATAAAATTCAATATAAAAGATCATACATGATATCCAAATAGATCTAATACTGGCTAAAAAGTGTTGAGTATGATAGCCTTTTAATAATTTTGAAATTTGAAATTATTAAATGCTATTATAATCAAGGATTCTTAGACAGTATTAGGATCTATTTAGTTATTTTGAGTTTAGGCTTAAAAGTTTATGTTCATATGTGATATGTCAGATTTTATCAATTCTTGTCTTTTTAATCTTTTATATAAAACTTTGATATAAAAAGTTAAGAATCAATAACATCTGATATATCAAAATAAAGAGTATGTAGGCAAAATAAAGAATATGTAAATCAAAATTTTTTACTTCAATAAATAGTCAACATATACTTGAATATGTTAAACAATTTATTGCATGTTTGTTGATTTAGAGAATGCTCCATTACCAGATATAAATTGTGGAATATTTAACTTGAATATGGATATGATAACTGGTTACTGAATGCAGTAATGTTAATATAGTGCTGTATTTGATGGAATAAAAGCAAGGTTAGAATAAACGGAATGTTAAATGATTGATTTAAGATTACATTGGAAATGAAAAAAAAATTGATGTTCTAACAGCTTTACAATATGTTTATGAATAAATGTATCAGAAATGCATAGAGAAATATGTAAAAACTTTTGGTGACTATAAGTATAACCAATTCTTATATATTGCAGATATTTTAGAAGTATATTTTCAGCTTTAAAAAATCATCTTCAGTTCTACCAGACCATTACACAGTATTTATTATTTGAAAAACAACAAAATATATTTAATTTTAAATTGAATGTATGCTATTCTGCATTTTTATGTGTAAATAATTTTGTACTGTTAACTCTATTCTTAAATATTTATTATATTAATAAAAAAATATTATATTTTTGAATTTTCAGCATAAATTATAAAATCAGTTTAAAAATTATTTATTTATTTATATTATACAAAACAAATTATAGAATCACTTATCACATCTAGTTGTGCACTTAGCACATTTTTATAAAACTTAATATAACTTTTTTATATAATTATATATTTTTTAATAATGAAATTAATGGGATTTAAATTTGTAAAACTAATTTAAAATTTACATATATTGAATGTAGAAATTTTGATTTTTCTTTTTAACTTTTATTTGTTACTATAGCATAATTTCTATTAGAATGATTATGTTGCATTGAAATTTCTTTCTGCAATCTTAAAAATAAATATTAAACTATATAAAATCTAATAGTATTTCTGATAAGTAATTAATAATAATTAATTACTTATAATAATAAATAATTATAATAATTACAACCTCTATGTAACTAGCAGATGCAAACTATAGAGTTGCTAGGAAAGTAATTTCATTTTTTTCCGATGAGTGGTGTTAGTTGTATTTTTAACTCGCCAATTTCATTCTAAGCCATATTGTCATTATATATTTTGATAACTGGCATTATAAAAAAATTTTTTTGATTCTGTGCAATTGTTTTTTGGTGTCATATCAAAAATGGAAAACAAAAAGGAGCATTTTTCAGCATATTTTGCTTTTTTATTATTGAAAAGATAAGAATGCTGTTCAAGCAAGAAAAAAGTTATGTGAACTGTTGAAGCAAGAACAGTTCACATAACTTTTGCTGTTATTTTGCCTTTATTTTGTCTTCATAAGTTTCAAATGGCCTTTCAGAACGTGGAGCATCTTTAATATCGAAATTGTTAAAATGAAATTTTGCAAACCAGTTTTGACACTAGTGTTCTGTTAACAGCTAACATAACTTTTGCTGTTATGTGAACTGTTAACAGAACACCAGTGCCAAAACTGGTTTGCAAAATTCCGTTTTGACAATTTCGATATTAAAGATGCACCATGTTCTGGAAGGGCAGTTGAAACTTATGAAGACAAAATAAATGCAACCTCTCAAATGCAATTTGGTTGAAGCAAACTACTGAATAACAACACAAGAATTTGCTATGAGATTGAATTTATCAATTTTGACCATTCATGACCATATGAAACAATTTGGTTTCATTTCAAAGCTTAATATTTGGGTTCCACATGTTCTCAAGGAAAGAAATTTGCTCCATTGCATTGACATCTGTGATTTGCTCAAGCATCATGAAAATGATCCATTTCTAAAACAAATCATAACTGGCAGTGAAAAATGGATTATTTTCAGCAATGTTGAGCACGAGATCATAGAATAGAGGAGATGAGCCAACTCAAAGCACTTCGATAGCAGATAGATATTCATCAAAAAAAAGTGATGCTCTCTGGTAAGATTTCAGGGAAATTATTATTTATTTTTTTAACTTCTCCCAGACAATTCCACAGTTAATTCACAAATGTACTGCCACCAATTGGACAAACTGAATGATTCTATCAAACAGAAGTTGCCAGAACTGATTTAAAGAACAGAATTATTGTTTCATCATGATAATGCCCAATCTCATACAAGTTTGATGACTTGCCGAAACTGTTGCAGCTTGGATGGGATGTGTCACCACACCTATCATATTCACCAGATCTGGCACCCTCTGATTATTACTTGTTCCAGTCTTTACAAAATCCTTTAAACAGTATAACATTTAGTTCAATGAGAATGTCAAAAATCACTTGGTTCAGTTTTTTGCAAGCAAAGATCAAAAGTTCCATGAGCATGGAATCATGCTACTACCAGAAAGATGGCAGAATCATGCTACTACCAGAAAGATGGCAAAATATGCAGGACCAAAATAGTCAATTTATAATTGAATAAAATATTTATATACTATAAAAAATTGTCATCCATTTTCATGAAAAAAACAAAATTAGTTTCCAAATAACCCTATACATTAATAAAGTATTATTGTATTGTATATTGTACTGATAAGTAATTGTTAATTTACAAGGAAGTTCCCCATCAAAAAATTATTAATAAAATTAAAGTTCAAACTGTTTTGCATTCTTCATGCTTATTATTTAAAAAAAATTATAAGTAACACTCATTACATGCAAATTATTGTATTCTTACAAATCATCATAAAAAGCAAATCACAAAGTGAATAAATATTAGCCTGGTTTCTAATAGTGAATATGTTCCAAAATTACAAAATGCCAAAAATTAAATTATATATAATATAGTTTTAAGTATATAATTATAATACTGTATAGATGAAATGGCTATATTTCAAAAAAATTATAAAATTATTTTTTCATTTAAACAAGTACTAAAGACTGGTTAATTAATAGTTCTAATTATTTATTTATTTTTCATTAAATGTACATATAAGCCTACCATATATAGATTAATCAGATGACTTAAGTGGGTCCAAAATAAGATCAGAATGAACTAGCTTCCAAGCAGAAGTCAAAGATCCATTAATCAAAAGATTTAAAATTATCAATTCTCTTGAAGAAATGATAGACAAATGATGTACAGTTTTTGTTTCTCTCTGCAAGATTTTTTATAACAAGCTATAGTTTGTATATTTTGAGTTTTTTCCCTTCAATTTCAATCAATGAGAATCAAGTATTTATCAAATAATTTTATCAGTGATGAAAAGGCTATAGTAAGTTTCGTTTTCTTTATTTGAATGTTTTTAGTTTATGATGGAGACTATTCAAGATTAAAACATACAAAATCAATTCATCATCAAGAAAGAGAGATTATTTACAATGTTCATGAATATTAAAAAAAAATTTATAATTATCAATTCTCTATAAGACTTCATATAGTGTAAAACTTGATATTCCTATCTACAACATATTTGTAATTCATATAATGAAAAAAAATGAAATAATTTAATTTTATGGAATCATTTAGTTTAAATTAATATTAAATGAAATAAATATTCAAGTAAAAGTAGGCTAAATCAATCAATTATCATATTTTTAAAAGTAATTATTTTCATTACATTATAAACATTTAAAAAGTGTAGTCTGAACCAGAACAGGATCATGGATGGCAACTTAAATGCATAAAAATATCAAATGACAGTAGAAGCTGTATTATAAGATTTAAATAAAGACTTATAGACTTTTGATTCTTCTAGTTTCTAAGATTGTGGAAAAATTTATTATATTTCTGAATAAATTAAATTTTTTTCTAAACTGTTTCTATGATTTGTCCTGAATTCTACAAATTATCCTAGTTTCAATAAGTAATTAACATCTATTAATTCTATTTTGCATAATAACTAGTTAGTCATTCTATTTTGTTCAGATTTTCTGTTAATTGCTAGTAATATTGTTAAAATAAGAAGAACTAAACAATATTTCAATCTTTGTTGTTATTGGTTTATCACATGTCACAATGACATGTGACAATTCTTCTAGTTCTTAATATACAGTTTATAAAAAAAAAATGAGAGGCTCAATACCTATGAAAAATCTTCACTTCACTATACTGTCTGTAGGCACTAATGCCATTCATTTATGGCATTAACAGTAATGTCAATAATGTTTAAAAAGTTCAACTAGCTTTCTGTCATAAATATTTAGCAGATTCTTTAGAGGATTCACTATCATTATTCAGTTCTCTTCTTTATATATTTCAATATGGATCGACAACATTTTTTTGTTATTTTCTGTTACATTAAAATTGCATATAAAAATGATAACTGTAATTGTATAAATTTTTTAAAGTAATTATATAGGTAAAATAAACTTTTGACAAGCTTAATGCATATTATATGGCTTATCAGATTATTAAGAAAAAATTCTTTATTCTATATTGAATTTTTGTGTACAAATTAATGATGGAAATAAAGTAGCTTTATAAAATCTAATATCTATACAATTTAATTTATATTAAAGAAGGTCAAATACAGTACTATATTATTTTCCTTTTAATTTTTAATATTCATTAAAGTAAGGATTTAATTAATACAAATAAATATATTAAGTTAAATTCAAAAAACTCTTGCAAATCACTAATTTAAATATGATTTTAAGAAATAAATAGGTGAATAATTTATTATTATTATAAATGCCATCCTGTATATTTCAAAATCCTATATATTTCAAATCCTGTATATTTAAAAATTTTTATACAGGATTCTTTGAATTTGATTTAATATATTCATTCTGCATTTTGAAATTTATATCCATTAAATTAATAAAGTATTTAATCTTTAAAAATGTACCTTTATAATAAATTTTGATAATTAAATTTCTAAATTCACGATTATTTTTTAGAGATACAAACAAATTATTTTTTAAAATCAAATCAGGTTGAAAAATTACACAAACGCAAATTCTATACTAAAAATAAGCAGATTCTTATGATTTTTTTTTTTTAACTTTTTTTTCAAATTAATACAATAGTTAAACAGTTATAGCATATATCACTTTAAATAAATCAATTATTGTTAACATTTTAAGGAACATTGCTATCATCACGATTAGTTGAAATTTTTATCAAATGATCAGTAATTCTTCAACAAATTCAGATCTTTGTATGTTATTGTGAACCTTATTGTGATTTTCTTATATTAATTATTAATTCACGAAAATTTGATTATTACATTTTAAAAGCGCTTAATAAAAAACATAATTTTGATCTTTTAAAATTGTTTACATTTTAATTAAAATTTGTATACTTTGATATAATACGAACGACTTATGGTTTTTAAGTTACTATCATGAATTCATGGTTACTACAGGCAGAATTAATTATAATTTATCAATGGTTATGATATTCTTAAATAATAATTATATAATTGGCATACTACATACAATATTTTATTTTTTACCTTTTTTCCCTGAGTTTTAAACTTGCTCTGGACATCCAGTATGCCAGTAGCAAAGAAATACCTACTACACCCGAATTTCTCACCATCATCTTGCTTAAAACCTGCGACATTTTCGTTTAAATATTAAGTTATAAATCTTCGCAAAATAAAATGCATCTCCTTGGGAAAAGACAACACATGTGACTTGTCTAACACGTCACAGAAACATTAACGAGCCACTGCTATTGGAGAATATTACGAGGAAACTTTAAAATAAGGAAAACATATTGAATTTTTTTTTATTCATCTAAATCTTTTGATTAATTTGCTAAATTAGTTATTTTAAATAATAAATTATTGATAATATTATTTGTGTCGTAATTTCAAAATTGTTGCTCATAAATATTTTGAAAATTGATATAATGTAATGTAACTTGCATATTGCATTATATTGCAATATGAATTATATATTGCATTGTTGTATTATATAATGCAATGTAATGCAATATAACGCAATATAATGTATATTATATTGCATATGCGTTATATTGCAATATAATGCATATATGCAATATAATATATAATATATATATATATACACGGATGTATAATCAAAGTAATTGTGTGGAAAAATACACAATAATTCACTAAGAAGTAAGATAGTTT
>WUQG02023248.1:0-11336 GCA_011317285.2 Androctonus mauritanicus | reverse complement strand
CATGAGACGGGGGTGGACGTGCGACCCGCTCAAAGGCCCACGCCTTTGAGGCCGTACAAGATGATGGCCTGGTTGCTTCTCATTCTCCTCTTTGCGCCGTTGGGAAAGATATTAAATGGACGCATACCAACGCATGCTCTCCTACTCTTAGGCATGTCCAGCTAACGGATGAGGAAAAGATGGATTGGTCGACGCATGCTCAATGGATGCTGTGCCTGCGACGGTGACGTCAGTGCGCGTGCATACAGAGATGCTTTACATATTTTTATTGTGATGAAAATAGGGACACGCCGATGCTTACCATTCTCTCTCTCTCTTTCTCTCTCCGCTTCTCACTCAAATAGGCTAAAAATAAATTCCGAAAATTTTTACTATCTTCTACAAAGCAACAAGGTGGTGTATTCGTTTTATATTCGGATATTTTCGAGTTAAATGTGTAACTCGTTAAACGGATCTTGTTTTTCCTTCCTGTATTTTGTTTCGCTTCCGTAATTCTATTTTTAAATTTTTCAAAGGAGCTTTAAACTACCACTTAAAACCGTAACAGTTTTTACTAGTCTGGCGGTACTTAAAATTACTTTAGAATATCGGAATAATAAATTATCACATTAAATAATATGTGTATATATTTATTAATTTATCTCGAGCGATTTTTAATTTAAAAATTTATCTCTCGTCTAGGTAAGCCATTCGAAATTCGAAAGATTTGATATAGAGGAAATAAAAAAAAGAGGAGAGAAAAAACAAGAAAAAACTGAAAATCGCTCTCCTTTTTTTGTTATTCTTTTTATAATTTTCAACAATTGAACTTATTTTTAACGATTTGACGATAACCATCTGAAAAGTGTCATCGTCTGTTAAAGTTACCATTTATCGCCCAGAAAAGAAAAGAAAGTTTTGGTCGCATCGCAACAATACACACAAAGCGAACAATGCAGTAATCAATAGATGAAGTGGTGCGGACAACCATTGGTCGGCAGTTCGCCACCTAGCGGATAAAGTTGGCAACAACATTCGGCCTGGGGGACCTTCGGAATTTTCTTGTCTGTCCAATGCCCTCGGGCCAACGTAGAAAACATCAAATCATTCGATTGTTGTCTTTATCGCAACTTGTTCTTTTCCACTTGGAATAAAAGAGGAAAAAATATATTATGAACAACTTATATATACTATATATATATATAAACCGGTCTATATATTATATAATTCAGTATTTTTTTCGTTTCATGACTTATTCTTCTGCATAAATACCTAAAGGAACTGCTACAGTTTGAGTAGGATGTATACCACTTTATCTTCTCCTCCAGCGGAAGTGTTTTATTTCTATTTTTGTTTTTGTAGCAATCGAATAATTTCTAACACTCTTCGAAAACGTTTACCATTATCCGATCATCGATTATCAAAAATATAATCTGGAGATACGGATTTCGTAAAAATGTGACAATGGAACTTTGTCGTTAATATCATACAAACATTGCTGGCTGTTGTCCAACCTACTGCTTTGGCATGGATTGGGTTTTTGGCTCTCATCCAATTCTATGCTCTCACCAAAACATAGAAATCAACGTATATCCGATGTTTCTGCTTTCCAATATTCCATTGAAAATTATTGGCTTTGATATTATTAAACAAACTTTCGCCAATCGATGTCAAATACAGTTTCGAATGTAAATCTACCATCGTCAATCACAATTCATCCAAATTTTCTCCAATCTGCCGACATTTCAGTTGTTAAAATTATAAAATTTTGATCGACATAATCTCATTTATCTTGGTTAATAAGATCGCATTTAACTTATTTAATTAACTAACTCGTACATCATATCATTCCATGAAAAATTCATCAGAGCGTTATTTATAGAAGCAAATCATCGTGATACATCGCTCAAAAATACGCATTTGGCGCTCGTTTGAGTGTTAAATCACCGATATCTCTGTAACAACAGCATAGCAGCATCCGTTTCAAGTGCGTTAAAATCACATGAAGTAATAAATGCTCAAAATTAATATTTATCTCTCATCGGAGTGGTAGATCACTAAAGCAATATAAATATATATATTTATTTTAACTTATTATCATCTTTTTTTCTCTCTCTCTCTTTGCGAAACATTTAGAAAAAGTCAAATTTCCGTAATATTCAATTTTCCTGTAAATCGGTTTTCACCTTCAAGCTTCGGTACTTACGTAAGAAGCAAACGTCTCAGGAAATAAGAATGAAAAGTCAATTTTTGAATCGATAATATATATATACATACAAAAAAATATGAATTATCTCGGTATGCTTTTATAAAATAATAAAAACGAAGCATTTTAAATTAATATTTATTTATATATATCCATTAAAAATGCGTTTTTAATTAAACATTTATAATGGGAGATTTTTTGATGCAATATCACGTAATTCTAGAAGGTGTAAGTTATTATCTATAGATAAAAATATATATATAAAAAAATGAATAATGTTAATTGTTCCGTGAACAATAGCAAGATTTAGCAATAAAATTATTTTTCTTCGATAGACATCAATAATTGGACAAAAGTTTTAACTCGTTCCTGGAATCGTTCCTTACTAATTATCATGACATAGTTCTCGGAAAGAATGAGTTGTTTTCGTCTAAATCGATGCAATTATGATTCACTAAAAGGCAGAATTTTAATTTTAAATTGTTCAGTTTATCAAAAATGTAATCCGTAACGTAATATTCCACTTAAAATATTCTCACAATGCGTGTCATAAAATGCATCACTTCCACAATAACAATTCTTACATATGATCACTTTTAAGCTTAATAAACACGTTTTAATTGATGGCAGACATTACTATTTTCAACGTTTTAAAAATTATTTATCTGTTAAATTAATTAATTATTTTGTTAAGAATAAGATTTTGAAGTTCTTTAACTAGGTTAGAGATTTTTGCTTAGATTCTCTTTTAACTAAACGTAACCAGATGTCTTTGAGTTATAAATTCGTCGTTAGATAGTTATCACGACCATCATTAAAATAATTTAATATGATAATTAAACAGAAAAATCGTTTTAAATTCTCTTGTAAGAATGTTGCAGAGTCGTAACTTCGTAACAATTAAACAGCGGTAATAACGAATTTAAACAGGTTTTAACAGTTTTCTTCTTTCTTTAATTCCCGGATTATGTTTATAAAACTGGCGTGAAATATCAACAATTTACTGAAATATTTCATTGTTTTCTCACGTATTGTGCTGCCATCTTTCGGTGGAATATAAAACTAATCATAAATTCTCAATTAAATTTGTCTCCTTCTTTAATCGATTAAAAAATCGACGATTAAGATCGAATTGTCAAGAAGAAATTATTCTTTAAAAAATAATTATAATAAAAAATTCGATATTTAAGAAGTCGACATTACGTAGTTGATGTTCATAAATATCATAAATTTAAGTAATTAAGTTAACGTTTGAAATTTTCGCATTACGAGAAATGATTAACGACACTCCAACCATTTTTCTTGCTTATCCTTCCTTCTCTTTTCTGATATTTTCTAGAGGAAGAAGAAGAAAAATATCGAGAAAACAATAGGGGGAGGAAAATACGAATTTCTAAAATTGATAACTCAAATATTTGTCTGATAGAAATTAGATTAATTAATATTATTCTAATGTTTGAAAACACAATTAATTAATCGAATATTATAAAATTATTTGGTCAGTTTTGTGTGAAAATTCGTTGGCTAATTTAATATAATATATTTAACTTTAAAACTTTGTAAAATATTATCATATGAATGTAGTTTGTAAAGAGTGTTTTCTACGACATTTTTTAACGAACGAAACGAATCACCTTTCGACTTAGTACGTTATAAACATACTTAAATATTTAATTTTTGAATTCTCATACAATATTTTGACTTTTAACTTCTTTAATTTTTTTTCTTTAAAGAATTCTGCTTAATTCTGCATGCAAATTTATTAAATAAATATTTAAACAAATAAAAAGTAAAAGTCGAATCTTTTAAGAATTTATTATATTTCGAAAAAATAAAATAGAATAAAATAAGTGCTTATAAAAATGATAAAAATGTAACGTTTAGGAATTTTAAAACGTTTTTATAACGTAAAAAAATATTTTTATATCATGCAAAACATAAACAAATATAATAATAATAATAATAATAATAATAATAATAATAATGCTATAAAATAGAGAAAACTGAAGACGAAGAGAAAAATCAATCTCGGTTTTCGGCATGCATCATTTAAACATATTGATAGATTCAATGTCTAAACAAAGAGAGCACGTATCCGGAATTCTTCTGGAAATTTTAATTTTTCATATTTTTTGTAGTGGTATCTTTGATATATTTTAATATGTGTTTGAAGAAAAACGTGCTTTCTTTCATCTCGTGTACATTCTAGGAACTGCACTCAAGCAAAACTCTTTAGGGAAGGAGAAGACCTTCTCTTCGGTCTACTAAAAAATTCCTATGGGACATAAATACTGCAAAGATCAGTGCTAAATATTAAATACATATTTCGGTTACCATTAGCGATCGAATCCTAACTTACATAATTTATTACCTGTGTTTCTATTGATTTTTATCAAGAGGTTGACTAATGTTCCACTAGCCTCTCATTTCCGTTGAGTTTCCTCCGATCAAAAGCACTTCATTACCAGTTCCTTCTCTCAAATATTCCGCCAATAATCGAGATTCATCTTTTGCTTGATGGATTTTTAACTAAAAAAAAAATTTTTTTTTCTATCCTAATTATTATTTTTCTTTTTTTCGACTTATTTAATCAACGTACAGAATAACCATCTAACATTATACTTCGACGACTTGTTAAGATTTTTCTCCTTTCTGTAATATCAGAGAAAAAATAAAAATAATAATAATAAAAAAATCGATGTCGGTTCTTTGATCGTCAAACTTGTATATTAAATATTAGAAAACAATTAAGGATGCAGCGCAGTTTTAAATCATTGATTTTATCATTTGCATCAAAGTCTACTCGAGTATTTTTCAACAGCTAGCTAAGATTTAAGATCTAGATAGTAAAAATGTTTCTAAAAAATTGTTTAATATTTCATTTAAAAATCTATTTTTTTTATTATTTGTAACACTTGCATCATCACAGTAAGTTGATTTCTAAAAATCAACATTATCATCACCATCAACACAATATATTAACGTCATTATAAGTATCATCACAATACGCTGATTTCTATGTTATTATTAGCATCATTAGTTCCATCACAACATATGTTTGATGTGTTATGATGAAACTAATATCCATCACTGATGTTTCTATAATGATCATTAGCAGTAACATTATTATCATTTATTATAAGCAACATCACAATATTTTATCAGCATCGTTACTACATTATCAGCATCATAATAATTTTACCAGCAGCATCACAGTGTGTTGATTTCTAATATAAACCTCATCATTAGCGTCATAACAGCATATTGATTTTCAATATCAACATTATCATCATCATCATCATCATCATTGTAATATATTGATTTGTAACATCAACATCGTTATCAGTAGCATCACAATATGTTGTTTTCAATATGAAGGTTATCATCATATGTTTGGATTTTCAGCATCATCATATATTGATACTGAAAATCTCTTTAAAATTCAAGCGCTTTTGACTATTATTGAAAATCGAAAACAACCAACAATTGACAGTCAATAATGTTATACCGTCATTATCATCAACATACAAAAAAATTGTGGATTAATTAACATAATTATTATCAACATCAAAATCAATATAAAAAATTCTGTTATTAATATAATAAAAATATATATATTTTTTAAATCATAGACGAAAATTTAATTAGGTAAAAGTTATGTTGATTTTCTTAGCGGAGACATAACTTTACAAGGTAAATTTTTTTTTAAAGAATTAAGTAGACAGATATGGATATCTTGACATAAATTTTGTTATATTGAAGTCTTTCTTCCAGACCGTTGACCAAAAAAATTGGTCTTGTAGCGATTTTCCCATAAAATGCAAAACTTTTATGAAGGTCATCTCCGAAAACAGACAGATAGTGATCACCACATCGGCGACAAAATTGCATCATCAGAATCGAAAAGTTAAGAATAGAAATTGCCATACAGATATGTATTGAAGGAGAAAATATAGACATAACAACTATATTTCAATCTGAAGAAAATTCTCTAAGCGTACAGATTATTTGAAAACTTGGTAAAAGTTACTTCTGAATTTATTTTTCTTTTAGTCTCGACCTTGTAGAGAATATTTTTTTTTTCGATTTAAAGAAAAAATAATAATAATAATAATGCAGTTTTACATTAAAATATTTTATTAGCATTATATTTATTTGTTTTTTTAAGATTATAATTAGAAAATTTAATTAAGAACGAGAGTGAAAATTAATTACAGTTATTATTGGAACGAAAATGAGAAAAACAAGATTAAATGTACTGTCAAATTACTTAAGTGGGTTAAAAACAATTAATTCTACTTTAGAATTTTTTTTTTAATCCTGTATTTATGACACAAAAAAATATTAGTAATGCAGCTTTTTATTTCATATTAATGCTGTTGTCGATTCTGAATTAATTTTTAAAAAATTTAATTAACAATAATTAAATTCAATTACAATTTTTAATCTATAATTTTTTAAATACCTTTGATGTTTACGATATTAAGTGATATTTTGTTTGATTAATGAAGAATTTAATTTATTGATATAAATATATTATAGTTGAACCTATTCTTAAATTGCTTACCTAAAAAAGGTTATCAGCATAAAAATAATTTGATTTCTGCCACAGTTTTCATTTTTTACAGAAATAATTTTATTTCTAGTTTGATTATTTATAGATCAAATAAAATAAATCAATAAAAATTAATAACAACAAAAATTAAGAAAGAAAATGCAATTAATTCAAAGCATGTTATGTGTAATTTATAGTTTCATAATATTATAGCATCATAATATTGTTAGCAGTATCATAATATTAGCAGCAGCATCACAATATCATTAGCAACAGCTTCACAATATTTTATCAGCATCGTAATATTAGCATCAGCATCACAATATTGTCAACAGCATCACAATATATTGATTTTTTTATAAAAATCTCATCATCAACGTCAATGATCGAAAGCGCTCGAACATCTGAGTGCTTTCGATCATTAATAAAAATCGAAAGAACTTCTAAATTAAAAACAATTTTTTTTAAATTTTTAATTATTAAATTAATCCATTTTATAAACTTGATTAATTACGTATAAATATAAAAATGGATGCTGCTTTAAACATTTTCTAGAAAAAAATGTATTCTGAAAAAATAAATTATGGACAAAATTCTATTGAATATTTTTCCAAGATACTGTATATGTTCTTGCCTTAAATGCTGTTAATCATTCAGAAATAACACTAGAAAAGATATTAACCATCTAGATTGAATAAATAAAAATATAAACTAATTAAATAAGATTAACAAATGACTTACAGTTCATAAGATAATGCTAAATGAAATTAAAAACTCTACTTCTAAAGACTTAATACAAAACAGATCAAAGCAAAGTCCATTTGTTAATTTTATTTCCGTCTATTTTCGCTCGAATACGAATTTAATTATATATATTTAAAAAAGTGTGCAAGAGAAAAATTGTTTAATTATCTTATTTACGCGATACTTTCAAGGTAAGTCTACTATGGAGCGCGATAATTAAATATGAAGTGGACTTGACAAACCGTATCTAGTTCCCGTTTGTGTATCAATAACTGCATATCCTAGTAGATAGATAACGAAAACAGTAATTTAACCGGTTAATACAAACAGAACTGGATACAAGCCAATTTAAATCCTCCAAATGAACTTTTAACGCGAGAAATTTATAAATGCATGTATAATTTTAAGACGAAAATATCTCTCGAAGTAGAGTGTGTATCATTCTTGCAAACTTGTATTAGGAAGACATGAAGTAAATTTGTTAAAAATATATCGATATATGCTAATGTTTCATGATATAATTTTCAAGGAAACGGGGATGCCAAGTTATCTCTTAATCACTTTTACAATCTGTTTTATATGACATAACATGAAAAATATATTTATTAACTATACAATCGATTCAGAGGTTTCTTTCTGAAATAATACAAATCACAATCATAGAAAAATTTTGTATGTTTAGCAGAAAGATGTTTTCTTAAGGAAATTAGTTTACCAAAGGAAAATATTGTAAAGAACATTAAGTAAAAATATTGTAACGGCTCCCTTCAATGCGATTTGCGATACGGAAGACTTGTTACAACAATCTACAATCTACTCTCTCACTAGCCTTGACAAAATTAATTATGCAGTACTCATGAAATTCCTAGGGAAATGAGTCATTCACTAAAAATCATTTATATAATTCAGCAAAAAAAAAAAAAAAAAAAAAAAAAAAACAAAAAAGAGAAATTTGAATTTTTAAGAAATATAATATGCTTCGAAATTTATTTATATATTTTAAGAAAACTATTGAATTTATAAATTTCAAAAAAATTACGGGGAAAAATAACAAGTTTTTTCTTATAGTTGTAAAGGAAAACTTAAAATAAAAATCATTTAAAGCATCGAGAATGGAAGATAACTGTGCTATTTATTTTATCGTTTGTCTGATCGATTACTTGAATAAAACATTTAATGAATTACATAGTTTATAAAAATCGTAATTTATATCTTTAATCGGTAAAGTTTCACATATATTTGGTTATACCTTAGGTTTAAAAAACACTCAAAACCAAATATTAATTATATATTTAAAAATTTATCAGGATGTAAACTAAATAATGATTCAGTATGATAAATGCAAAACGGAATGGAAAATTTTATTTTTTCTTCTTTCATCGTTTTGAGAAAAACCAAAAGAAGAAGAAGAAGAATACAATCTGAGATGCTAAACAAATAGAATGAAATTCTGAATAGAAGATATCAAACTAAATAATAATTTTCACTTCAATATAATCATCATTTGAAAATTAAATAGTTTTGCTTAAACAAACAATATTGAAGATTAATATTTATGCTAATTTCGTGATCTGGATTTAATGAATTCATTTAAAACTACATATAATTTCTCGAAATATTTTGAAACAACAAAAATGTCCGCAAATTAATCATATCTGATTTCTAGAATAGTCAAATATTTTCTAACTTTTCCATCATTTCTTTTTAAAATAACCGATTCATATTTTAAAATTTTGCAAGCGAATTAAATTTAAAAATTTTAAATGGCAATAAATAAATAGATGTAGATGCAGTTCTATTAAATCTGATTTATGGATATACTAGAAGTTATTTTAATTTTCATTCATGGGGGGATATTCTGATCGATCTTTCAGAAAAATTTCCTGATTAGGTAATGTCACTATCGCAAGAAAAATTTCTGTTCCCATCTGACATCCATTCTCGTTTCTTGGCTTCATCAAAATGGAAGTGTTAAATTTTCATTCACCATGCTCAATAAGACTTTGTAATGTAATTGAAAATCTATAAGACTGTTTTTGGTTTTTCTCAAAGTGATGAAAGAAGAAAAAAAATAAAGTTTTTCATTCCGTTTTGCATCTGTCATACTGAATCATTATTTGGTTACTCCCCAATAAATTTTTGAATGTATAATTAGATTCTCATGATGTCTCCTAATAAACTGAAATTAAGAAAATATAATCGATTATTTTATATAATTTATTATTTGCTTAAAATGTTCGCATTGTTAACTACAATATTTTTCTATATGTAAATAAAATAGCAATAATTTTTCAAAATTATTCTGTTTGTTAATACTGAAATATAACTGAAACCGATGATGACGGCTTATATAGTAGTTTAATAAATTATTCTGAAATATTAAAACTGTGAGTCGAAGTCTGTAAGATAATTCAAGATCTTACAAACCCTGAATTGAACAAGACAAAGTAGTAAGATACTGCTTTCCACTCGGTCATCCGGCCGACATCAGTTATTAATAATCGATTGTATAATGATTGTATAGAGAATAACAGATAGGAAATAACAAATTTGGTTCTGCCTCTTAGCGAAAATCTAATAAATTGAGATCTTGGTCTTTGTTGAGCAGATGGCCTTGTTGCAAATGACATCTCTGGTAGGATCAGCCACCAGATGAAGAACGGGATTCAGCGAGTCTGATCCCGATGCCTTCTGAAAAAAACCTGATATGTTGAATCCAAGAGTTAAACTTGAAAAGTGATGATCAAATATTTAATCTCATAAAAAATTCTATCATATTGTTCCACAACAATAAATAAACTCTAGGAAAATCCATGAAATAAAATCAACAAAAAGTCTCTGATGGAAATAATTTAGATTAAATGGAAATTTAATAGTTTAATTTGGACTAAGATGCATCGCTATCCATTAATTAAATTATAATTGAATCATTTTAGATTAAACTATAATTTTAATTTTTATTAGAATTAAAAATTCTCCATCGTACAGAAATGATGGCATTCAGTTAAATAGTTTAGTTCTGTTAAGAGTAATGATTAATGATTCATTACATATTTAATTAATAATTATTGCAAAATATCATATAGAAAATTTTGCAAACCTATTTTATAAATGTCCAGCTTTATTCACGCCTCAAAAATTCAAAACCAAAGAATTATATATTAACTGAATGTCTTAGAAAATAAACAAATTGTAAAATATTTCTGTATTTCTTGAGATAACAGCAGACTTAAGAAAAAAGATCTCATATTAAGAAAGACTAAAAACAAAAATATTTAGAGAAAGTCAAAGAATTTCGCGGAATATTTTTGAATGTCGAATCAATAATAATAAATAATATTTTTATTTTTAATTGAAAAAAAAAAAAAAAGACAAGATAACAAAAGTAAACTGTAAGTTTTAAATAAAAAAATATTTGAATAAAAATCATTAATATTGTTAATTAGCAATTTTTAATTAAAAATAAATATTGTAATTAAATATTATCATTATAAATTTTTGGCACACGATCATCTCAGCGATGACAAACTCGGCTACAAAAATTCAATAAAAACATTTTTGTTGAATTTATTTCATCAATAATCAATATTTTCTTGTAATTAAGAATGCTGTTAATATATTAGTGTCCATATGTCCAATATAAGCATAGGTGCTAACTCCATGAATGCGGCGGCATGATGGCGAGTAGTAAAGCTGTGGCTTAGTACCCTTGAGGATCCGGGTCTCACACTTCCGGTTTTTCAGGAGGGATCCGTGCTTGGCCCATTGAACCCATCTTTCAACCATCCGGTTGATCCTATCATGGGTGTTGACCAGCGTTTGACGGATTTACAAGTGTCCACCGCCAGATAC
>WUQG02023237.1:0-11336 GCA_011317285.2 Androctonus mauritanicus | reverse complement strand
CTTATAGATTTATATTTATTAGAAAATAATAAAAGACCTGAGCTCAGGCCGAACTCTGGATTTGCAGAGTCGTGTTAGCCGTTAGGTTCAATTATAAGTGTTACTATTGTTATTATTAACACTCGATAGAATTAGCAACTTCGCATATATATAATGTATTTTGTTTATGCATAGTTGTTTCTAACATAATTTTTATTAATTTATTTTTATTCTGGAATATTTACTATATTTTATTTAGTTAATCAGAATGTTTAAATTACAATTTTTTCATGCATTAATCTATGTCTATGTTAATTTATATTAGTATTTATTTTTTAATACAGTAGGTCCTTAACTTATGCAGTTAATTTGTTCCAACAGTTTATATAAGTCGAGCGATGCTAAAATCTGATATATATGAATGTGCGTATTATTAAATGGAATAGTTAAATAAAATTTATCAGCATATTTTAAGCATAGATAAAAAAAACCTAAGACTATAATTGGTACTTTTGTAAGAAAGTAAATTGTTTAATGAATTATTTTATTTGTGTTTTATTGTATTTTCAATACAAAAAATTTAAGGATCTGAGGAACTTGAAATCACATAAGTAGGGGTCCTATTGAATATATAATATTCTTAATTCTTAAAAATAATTAATTAATAATAAACAAAACAATATAATTGAATAATTTTTCGTTGTTTAGGGTTGATGTTACTCATTTATTGCTTTTTAATTTAACCGTGGAACACAATAAGAAGTATTTTGATTTTAATAGTGTAATTGTTCCATATATTCTTAAAAAATGGCATTGTCTTCAAATAAAAGGAAAGGTAATATATTTTTTATTAATGAAAATATGTAAGTTGCGAATATGTAAAATGAAATTTGTTATTTAATTTATAGTTATTTGGTGTGAGAGAGGATGTGAAGAAAGATAATATTCTACTTTCACTTAGAACCAATAAAAATAGGTAAGTTAAAAATATCTGTACAGATGCTCCTCAAGTTATGAATGTTCGTATTTACAAATATGCCATTTCTTTTGAAAAATTTCAGAAAATTTTTTAGAATTTTAAACATTACAATAGTTGAATGTCCTAGCAATAAATATAATGTAAGATTACATTGTTAATTAACATATTAGTATTTTAAGATAGCAGATTACATGGAGAAATCTGGCTTTATAATCAGAACTTTTTATTCAGATCTGTGAAACAAGAAATTTCTAATTGGTCCACTTATGAAATGTGTTACAAAATACAGTATATAAAGTGTTTTCAGTACTTTTGGGGACTAAACAACAATAGTATCCAAGTTACAATAAAAGTTATATAGGAATTAAGTTCATAAATTGAGGAGCATGTGTATTTGTTATTTAACAGAATCAGTTAAGCCCTGTTTTATTACTGTTAGGTAAATACTAATTAGCAGTTTAATGTCAGTAACTAATAATTGTAAAAAGATAACTGATAGTTAAACCTAACAAGAACTTTAACAGACGTTGTAAAACTGGGCCTTAATGTCATTAAAGTGAAACTATTTTATATTTAAACTTGTTTTAATCAGAGAGTCTTTAATATTAATAGAATAACTTATGTAATAAAATTTGGTCTATTTCTTTAGCTATCACTAAATAAAATGAGTAAATACAGGTATACTTCACTTAACTGCACTTCTCAATTATATTCCATGTTTTATTTTATATCTCAAAATGAAAATTATCAGGAAAATAATATTTAGAATAGATATATAACATATAGACAGGCCAGGATCAAAGCTGTTGTAAAAAAAAAACTGAAATTATGAGACTCAGAATTGAACTTGGATCTTCCATCATGATACATGAATGCTTTTAAACTGGCCATTTGCCTAAGTTTTTTATGTGTAGCACTATTGTGCACTAAATGCATAATAGTGTAAATATGTTTTTAGGCTTTTTATATGCATTACCAAATAAAAAAAGATGTGATTCACTTTACAGTGAATCACATCGTTTTTTATTCACAAGCAATTTTCACTTTACGGTGAAATTCGCTTGTGAATAAAAACACACAGTGGTCTGGAATTTAACTGCCACAATAACAAGGTATGGCTGTATATGATTTTCGTCATACATTTAAATAATAAATATTTTATGTGGACAAATTCTTGAAAAAAATTGAATATTAAATTTCAAATGACTACACTACATATTTTGCTAACTAGTAAATTCATTATTTTTCTGAAAGTCTATAATTTTAATTTAATATATTTAAATCTACTGTATTAACAATATTGAAAATAGATCCTTCTAGTAGCTAAAATTGATTTAAAAATAGTACACATGTTCCTGAAGTTATGAACATAATTCATATGCAAATTTTATTCATAACTCAGAATATTGCTCTTATTTGGCTCCAAAAAAATACTAAAATAACTTTATGTAGTGTATTTTGTAATATACAGGTAGTTCTCAACTTTAAAAGTTAATTCATTCTTCGAGTGAATTCAAAAAGTAAGAACTCTTAAACCAAGAATCAATTTATCACAAAAAAAATGAGATAAAAATCTGTTCTGTTCTTAACAATGAAACTTTACCATAATAAAATATTAACAATGAAACAATGATTAGGTTTAAGAAAGAAATGAAAACATGACATTTAAAATTGAGCAAATTATAGTAAATAAAATTATTTATACTGTATAAATGTTAAAAAATTTTTATTACTCAGTATTACTCATAGATAAATTGATGAACTTTTATACAGATGAACTATTTTCTTAGGCATAATCCAAGAAAGTTATTTACATAATGTGCTGATAAAACAGTGTGGTCAGAGAATGCACTACTTTTGATTATTGATCTGCCATTTTGAATTTTATGATTTTGTAGCAGATGACAGAATTTTTGCTACAAATTCAGTTGTGTTGTGTTGTATTGTATTTATGTACATCGTTGAAATGCTTATTTATGAATGTTTAATGTTTATTTTTTCAATTAATATTCATATTTTCAAATTTTTTTTGATACTTTATATTTGAAAAAACTTGCAAACCCAGGAATTCATAAACTGAGAGCTACTTATATTTCACAATTGGACCAACTAGAAATTTCTCATTTCAGACATTTGAATAAAAAGTTCTAATTATAAAATAAGGAGTTTTCTGATATAATCAGAAATTTACAATTTGCTCTTATCTCCATGATAACATTATAATTCTCTAATGTAGCATTTTCAACTTATTTCATATACTAAATATTGGAATGGGTAAGAAATTGGTAATATCTAATAATTCCAAATTATTTTGGTGTTGTTCTATAAATTTACAATAAATTTGATAATACTTCTACTTTGTATATTGGAACATGAAAAATAGGAAATAAAATGGAGAAATTATGCAAAGAACTACAATAATCATGTTTTATAAATTTTTAAAAGCAAAGTATAGAATCATTTATGAAGCAAATTAATATTAGCTCAATACAGTCAGTTCACAATGAGTCGAAGTTTTCATGTGGTCTCAATACCTAATATTAGATTTTAATCATTCGGGATTAGTCAAACTTCTGATAACGCGACGTTTTATGTCTGTCCCAACAAATTCGACTTATCATGAATTGACTGTATAGTGTTAACAGATTAAAAATATTTTAAAAGCAATTAGTTATTAGGTATTGATGTCTTATTAACAAGTATCATAAATGATTTTGTATACTTTACTTGCAAAGATTTGTAATTACTGGTGATAATGTAAAGATCAATAAGTTTTTCTAATTAAATTTATATAGTTAATATATCTATATATATTTTTTTATGCTTTAAATATTTGAATGTGTATTGTTTGAAAATGGTGAACAATACTAAAATTTTTTATAATTTTTACAGTTTTATGTTTTTGGAGTAGTTATCAATAAACCCTTTTCTAATGCTTAGATAATTTACATAAATGACATAATATTCATATTTGTTATATTTTTAAATTTTAGAATAACCTTATTGCATATCCAATAAAGTTTACTTTTTATCATTATTGAATTTTTTCTGAAATTTATTTCAAGAATATAAATTCACAATAGCAGTGTTTTGTCGTGCAATGAACTATATAGAAAACACAGTATGGTCGTTACTCAAATTCCAAACATGTTTCATTAAAACTTTAAATCTATCCTTACATTGAATATAGAGGTACCAAACACTATAATTATTGCATTGTATAAGATATATATAATTAAATGGACTAATTAATTAAAAATTGGTTAAAAGTAATATATTCAATTATAATGAGATATTCATTATACATAGACGGGACTATATACTGCAGTTATGATTTACTAAAGACTAAATTATCAGCACTTTAGGCAGGAACGGTTTAATTAGTATATATTATATGGAAGCTGAAGAGGATTCAATAAAGAATTGAAAGCGCTTCTCCCAAATTAAGTTTTTCAGTGTACTTTGGTTATTTTAGTTACTAATTAAACCGTTCCTGCCTAAAGTGCTGATAATTTTGTCTTTATAATGAGATAATTTTAGTGGAATTTTTGCCATCTTGAAATATTGTCAAATATTAAATAACTGTGTGCTTTTATAATACATTTGTTGCTAGACTATTTAACTGTTGTAATGTTTAAAAATTATGTGCAATTTTTGAAAATAAAATAATAATAATAATATGCCATGTTTGTTTGGCTGAACATTCATCATTTGGATGTTTAATATGAACTCCTACATTTAATTAAAAATATTTAAAAATACTTTTGATTTATATGACATGATTTCTGTTTAATTACATAGAACAACAAAAATAATTTTGATGATAAAAAATGCATGTTCATTACAAATGAAATTTAAAAAAAAAAATTAAATTTATATACGTATCTGATTGTTATATATTAATCCTTTGCCATATTATTCTGTTGTTTTATGTAACTGATTATTATAATCTAGAAAAATTTTATGTAATTATTGGTTGTATACAAACTATTTTTTTCTTATTTATTAAGTTTCTACGTAATATAGTAATGCAGGAAGAGATTTTTATAATTTTTGTTTCTCATTTCAATAGTTAATAGAGTAGTTTTATTTTATAACTTGATATAATATTTTAATTGAAATGTCATGTGAAATTTTTATTTGATCAAATATTTTATTTATTCAGGTATTTTGATAATTTAAAAAAATTTATATTACTAATGATTTTATTTTATTTGTAATAGATTTATTTGTGGAAGAGAAATAAAGAAGAAAGGTAATCTATGGGGATTAAGAAATAGAGTGCCACCTCCCGTTCCAACAATTACAATACCCGCTGTTGGACCAGTAAATGATGAAGTAATGGAAGAGTTGAAGAGATCGAAACAACATAAAACTAAAATGTTCATTCCTGTTAATAAGTAAGATTTAATTTCTGCAGATTTTAGTTGTTGCTTAAATATATATTAAATCACTCTCACTTTGCAGTACACCAATTCCAATCAAAAAAGGAAAAAGAAGAAAATCTGTTACTGAAACTGAAAGTTTAAATGTAACACAGAGATCTGCAAGAGCAAGAGTAGCTTTTGAAGATGCTATAAGAAAGGTTAATTCTTTAAAATTAAAATTTATACTGTATAATAAATTGTAATGCTAGTGACCATGTTATAGATTTAGGAATGGCCAAACCATAATTCAAGAGCTATTTGAAATCTGCCAGAATATTCAACTGTAGCTCATTAAAGAAAGCTAAAATATACAAAAAAGAATGAGCTGGAAGAGTGAAATAAAAGAAGAGCTAAACTAAAATAAAAAACATTACAAAATTGAAATTTTATTCTATAAAATTCAAATAATTACAAAGATCACTTACCCTTATTTTAAACAAAATACCTCTCGACTACTCTCTAACAAGACACTGTTATACACCGTAAAGAGCAGTGAATAGTAATATGTGGCAAAATACATCTCTGCTAACATGTAAAAATTATGATTTATATAGTTAAAAATGATTGATATATACAAATGCAACAGTGTGTTTGGCTATTCCTTATAATTAAATACATTAACATGTTTATTAAATTAATGCATTATTATTATATAACTTTTGAATATTCAAAACTTATTATAATGGATTATAAATTCTAGATGGTTTACAATTAGAAGTATCAAGAATAGAATCTTGATTTTTCTAATTTATCAAATTTTCTATGATATAAAATTAAACAGTATATTATAAATAAACTTTGTTAAATAAAATAGATTATAGAATTATTCTCTGTAATAGTAAATCAGCTTCTTCATAAGAATTGAAAAACATATTCAAATTGCATTAGTTTCAATTTTAAAAAAACTAATTTTTAAATTATTCTGAGCAAATGTTCAATGTTCTAAAAGAGCATTTCTCATTATATGAGGGAATGTTGAAAAGTAATGCCTCCTATTTTTTTTAATTTGAAAATGAGTATAGTTAATTACAAATAAAATAACACCAGCACTAGTCAGCAGATAAAAATATTTCACAATTTATGTTTTAATCTGTGTAACGTTTTTGGTGCATCCATCTTCAGCACATTGCAAAGTATAGAACATTATCAGAAAATCGAATTGAACTACATTATGAAATCGATTCAAAAAACATATATTTTATACTATGCCCTAAATTTTTATTTCTCAACCATATGTATATGTAGTATATAATATTTAGCATTATATAGTAAAGAACATAGGCTTAGAATAAGAAATGTAGGCCTCAAAAAAAAGAAAAAGAAATTTATTAACTTAATTTTTAATTTTTATATTATTTTAAGCTTTAAAGTATTTTATGTTATATATTTATTATTAATATTTTTAAATGTTTTTGAATGATCGGGAACGATATAAAATCCTGTAAAGTTGTAAAGCTTTTATTTCTTAACTTATAAATAGATGCACATGTCTATATATTACATATAAGATAAATCAAGCACAACAGCAAAGGAGTTTTATTTACGGTAAAACATTTTCGGACTATACAACTAGTCTCCCATCAGTACTGTACAGAGATTTAAGAACATTAACTAGAAATAAATACATTCTTAGAATGTATTTATTTCTAGTTAATGTTTTACCGTAAATAAAACTTCTTTGCTATTGTGCTTGATTTATCTTATATTTAAGACTTACATGAAAGCAAAGTATTTTGTTATAAGTATATCTATATATTACATACATTACTTCACAAAGATTACATACATACCTGTAGGTATGTATGTATGTATGTATATAATCTTTGTGAAAATCATTAGTATATATATTTTTTTAACAAAGTTTATTTGGCCAATAACTCTAAATGCTAAATCCAAATATTTGTTAATATAACAATATGTTTTTACAAAACTACTGAATAAAATTTGATTGATTTAATCAAGATTCTGTTCTTTCAATAATCTGAGCTATATTTTTTATAAGAAATAATTCTTTTAGGGAGAATCAGATTGTGTTCCGTTAAGCCCTAATCAATCATATTGTGGCTATACTGGGTCTGCAAGTGCTTGTACTGTATTGGATAGTGATTTTCCAAGTGAAGATATTTCATTTAACACATTGGATGTGATAATTCCTCCTCCTCTAAATTTTGAAGGTTTGAATCATCCTTTTTGGGATCTCGATTGGCCAAAAGGTCAAAATACTTCATTATGCCCACCTGTCAAGAGAAAACTCAGTAAAGAAGATATTAGAGTGTCAAAAAATGGAGAGATAAAACGCCGTTATCGAAGACGAAATCACTTTAAAGCTGCGAGGATTCGTTGGTCGAACGGGCAGACCAGTGAAGGAAGTATGGACACAGGTAGTGAATCGGAAACTATCATGGAGATGATCAAGAAAGAACCTCAGAGAACTCAGATTTGTCATAGAGAACTAAGGTCTTCAAAAAATAATTGTTCTAGTGCTTCTGATCGTATTGCGAACGGAGAAAAATTTAGAGTTAGGGCAAAACGTGTCACGTCGGATGGAAAAATACAATATCTAGTTGAATGGGGTTCTTCCGCATCTTGATAATCATGTACAATGGACATTTATTTATGTTGAAATTATTTTTTCAATTTTTTAAATCCGCTTGGTCTTTCAGAGAGAGTTGTTTCTTTCTTAAAGATTCCTCTATTTTAGATTTATAAAAATTATCAAAATTTAAATTTGTAAAAGAATTTATATAAGCAAAAATCAAAGAAATGTTTAATGAGAACTGTGTGCGTGTGTGTATAAATTAGTTCTCATTTTCTAAGTGCCTTTTAAATGAAAATTTGATATATATTTGTCATTTGGTGCTTAATTTTTCTTACCATATTTTTTTTTGTTTTTAGTTAAAATTATTTTTTGATTTTTTTTTTGTTTTTTATAAACATTGCCAGAATTATGTTTTTTGCAAAATAGTACAAATATGCACTGCCTACATTATTTTTTAGTCTTGTAAAAAGTGTTATCATTTTTTTGAATCTTGGTACAAAATTCATCAATCTTTTAAACCAAAGATTGTATGTAAACATAATTATTTTATAGTATATATTGCAAATTTGTTGGAATTACATGGTTCATTTTATATTTTGATGTTTAAAGTGTAATTGGAAAGCAGTGAATAAAAGTATCTCGCTTTTTTACAATGTTTTTTCTGCATGTGTGGGTGTGTGTGTGAATGTTTGCAAAATTCTGATCTTTTGTAACATTCATATCGCTGAAAAGAATAATTTTAAACTTAAGATGAACCGATAAAAAAGGTTAATATGCCAAATAATTTTTTTTTTTATTCTTTCGTTTAAATGATACATTCTGTAGCAGGTTTTATTATACAAATCACAAAATTCTTTTTAATGATATCGATATTTTGCATTTTTAATATTTTTTATTCTGTCTTATTGAATCCTTGGTCAAAATTCAACAATATAAATACTTCAGAAGTCAAGTTAAAATGTATAATTTTTGATTAGTGTCTTGGATGAAAAAAGATGTGTTAAACGGCTCTGTTATTTCTATATAGAGCAGTTGTGTTCAGTCTTTTTTGTTATGCGAGCTACTTTTCTATACTAAGTTATGCCATCTACTCTCTTACATAGATCACGTTTCCCCAACCCAAGGAGCTTGCCCTAACCTGGTATTTAATTATATACAACTTTGCAGTTAAATGCGCTCACTCACTTCGTAGGGCCTGCTCTCCCAGCCCTAAAAACTTTAAAGAAATTAAAACTTTATTTATCACTTTTCATTATTTTAATCCAACAAATATATTGGAATAAAATATTTATTTTTTTCTATTTTGGAAAACCAAAGTCAGAAAAACCAACAGATTGATTATAAACTCATAAGTTACAGGAAATATTGGTTGATTACGAAAAAACGTTAATGTGAAATTTGGCATTGTTTGGAGCTGGCAATATTTTCATAGATCGATATGAAGAGGTGACCAATGGCAGTTAATCATGCAAATGATCATTTGTAATTTGGTTTCTCGATTTTTTTATGATGATCATATTTGAAAATGCACAACAAACGAAATGCACTTGTCATAAACACAACAAATGCAATCTCGCATTTGTTGTGTTTTTGACAAGTGTGTCGATCCGAAACACGACACAATTTTTTGCACTATCAGTTAATATCGGAAACTTTTCATGCGTGTACTTCCAAATGATAAAATTATGGATTTGACGATTTTAACGAAAAATAAACAATAGCAATACACTTATAATTAAAAAATAATGATAAATTATTATGTTTTCAGTTTAAATTTGTAAGGAATAAACGAGATCGACGAAAAATCGCTTCCCGATCGATGGGTTGAACACCCCTGGTAAAAGGCTCAATATTGATACAATAGTTATTGAGGTACAGTACTCTGTAAAATTGAGCAGATACGTGATAAAGCAATAGCGTATCACGTGTCTTATTTAATTCCTATCATTCAAATTTTTCAAGAGATGGATCCTTGAATCTTCCACTTTGTTTCATCAGTGACATTGACAGCACATGATAGACACCTAATTGGCCTCCATCAGAAATATTTGAGGGATATTTAAACTAACTCAAATCAATGGATGAGGTATGGAAAAATATATGGTCATTTCTTTCTCTAAAAATACTTGCAAAAAAATTTTGATAGGTATTCTCTGACGTTAAAATGAGGAGGAAACTCCTCTTCACATTTTGTGTGAATGTGTGGCCTTTATGTGGCTTAGGCGTGATTATTTGGGGATGTATTTTCTTGTTCCAGAAGATCTCGCCACTGTCCCATTGAAGAAGATATTGTCTTTTATTTTAAAGACAGGTCTTCTGGGATGATTTGATTGGGGGTGCACAATAGACCTTTGCTGGACGCAGTGCTTGGGCTGGGTAGGCTCCTCCCTCTTTACTACTACTACTCTGACGTTAAATAGTCGCATTTGTGTGTATAAGAGTTATATTCAATAATAATATAAGCCTATCTACGACTGGGATAGATGAGCCATATCTCTTCGAGCGACGCAAAAATGACAACTTCAAATTACGCTATTTTTCAATCTGTGATAACTTGTAGGCGAACTGAGGCCCTGCCACAGGACATTTACGTGAAAGGAAAGCAAACTAATGGCGATCGATAGAACCAGATCAGATAGATAAGTTATCTCTACTAACTATAATACTTTCCGAGAGATAGAACCCCGGATTCGATCCCAGCCTCTCTATATGGAAAGCCATAGTATTTCCAGATAGTCATTCCAGCCGACAGTACAATAAAATCGGACTAAATTAAAATATCTGTTAGATTTCGGAGCACCTTATATTTTATCCGCCATTTTAATTCTGAAAAAATTACCATCCGATTCATAACCATCAATATTGATTGTTATGAATCTGATGGTAATTTTTGTGATATAGTTTGCGATCTTTCATAATTTTTACTGGATAAATACTTTGCTGCAGCCTAGTCGTGGCTCTGCTGTTTATTAATGATTTCTGTTTTTACTAGTTAGCCATCGATTACTACGTGCCCAAATGCACCAAAAAATAAACTTGTTTTCATATCTGTCAAATTTGAGATTTTGTTGTTGAATACTTGTACGCATCCCACGGATGAATATATGCAACCATAGTCTGTCATCCATAATAAAAACGGAAATGCGTGCTGATATTCTGTTCTCCTCACTCGAGTTGAACTCAAGGCCGAGTTTGAATTGAGTTGTTATTCGCTAACTTCTCTCCATTGTTTTAGACGTGCGAGCAGTGTGTAAAAGTCGGCCGGATTGGCCGCGTGGAAACGCTTCGGCTTTCCACTCTGGAGGACTCGGGTTTGAGTCACGGGTCCCACCCCTTGAAAATATTTATCATGGGGTCCGGGCCCGGCCCGTCGATCCCCGTCCTTCACAATCCGGCTGATCCCTCCGCAGGG
>WUQG02023226.1:0-11337 GCA_011317285.2 Androctonus mauritanicus | reverse complement strand
ACATTCACAGATCAAGCCTTCATACGCAACTACTATACACATCTTGCTATCACTAATGTTTTTTGAGCTTATGTAACATTGTGTTACTTTCACTGTAGCACAATGTTACCTAACATCAGTAGAAAGACTCATGGGATAAGTTTTGGTTTTACTTTTGTATTCATTTTATTTTCTATTTCGCAAGATAATGTAGTGTACAGTATAACAAATTGTTCCTTTGTCGAGAAAGTTTCGCAAAGATTTCTTGGATTTTATGTATAAGTGCGACGAAACGACTCAGGGGAATAAAAATAATAGTGTACAAATGTGAAAATGTATATATGGAAAACGTGCAAGTGGGATGATTTTACATGCAAAATCGAAAGAGTGTACAAAACACAATGCACAAGTGTGAAAAACATAGAAGTGAGAAACAGATAAATGGGATTCTACTGTATTTATATTTCTAATATTTCAATAAGTTTCTATGGAAAAGTGTTTCTCACTTTATATTATTTTGCTTTGAATTTTGTTTTCTTAGAACATATCTATGATGTAAACTGGGGGTCTAATAAGATGTATATAAATGAACTACATCTCATTTAAAAACAATAAAATTAATTTCATTATTTAAATACAATAGCTGATTCAGAAATATGTTATTTTGTATTCAGTTTATAAGAAATAAATTAATTTTTTAATACTCTAACCTTAATTCTTAAAAATTAATGCTGCATTTTTAATAATAATTTTACAAAACTCACCAATGCATTGGATAAATTAAAGCATTAGCTGCTTGAACACACGCACTCAGTCGACTAAGTTTCTTTGAAGTGATTAAAATTCTTCTTTCATGAAGCATACTATGAATAAATAAATTATAGTCTCAGTTGTTTAAAAATTCTTAATTCTTTTAGTCTATAATAAACACTCAGATTAATAATAATCATTCAGTTTTTATTAAAAACTCATATCTTGAGTTATGTTTGAGTTATATCTGAGTTTTGTAGACATATCTGAGTTATTAAAAACTCAGATGTGTCTATAAAAATTTACAGTTTAAAATAAATTAGATTACCTTAAATAATTAGATTACTTATTGTTTAATAAGCAAAATTAATTCTTGTTATAACTAGCCTCAAAATCATTACTACTAAAAGAATAAAGCAAAATATATAAGATGATTTAGTGAAATTAAACAATCTGAAAGCATTAAAATTTTAACACAATATGTTAAAAAATATACAAAGCAGATCTAATTGATGATACTTTTTAACTTAACATAAATGAAATAAAAAGTTTGCAGAATTTGGAAATGTTTTATGAGATTCCAACTGGGACTGCAAACTCCATGCAGAAAAAATTAATGGACCAAAATAAACAGATAACATTAAGTCAGCCAGTAAAGCTATTTATTATTAATAGTATTATTACTTTCTATTAGTGTCAATAATCAATTGTGTTTTGCCAATAATCACAGTCATCATTTAAAAGAAAATCTTTTGCAAATTGATGTACTTACCAACTTGTCTTGAGTAAGCTTTAGCAGCATAATATTATGCACATTTTTCAGTGTACTTTCAAGATAAAATATCAATTACATGTGCAAATTCCACTCTGATGCTGACCAATCTGCCAATCTATCAAAATTTGGCACACATATTTTATGTGAATGTTCAGAAAAATCAGCAGTGACAATATCTGCTACTGGATCAGAAGTTGAAATTGCAGTTGAAGCAAGGGAAAAATTGAAGATAAAAGGTATAGGCACAAAATTTAACCGATTAAAAATTAAAAAAAAAATCTTGTTTGTTAGGCACAATGCTGCCAATCTGCTATTTGCATAAACACAGAGGTAGCATAATACTCCCTATCAAATTTACATATTAAAATATTTTATTTTACTTTTTTATCATCAATTCTATTTTATTGAATTTTTATCATAATAACAAATATTATTATTATTTCTATATCTTTTATCTATTAAACTGAAAATTACTGTATTCTTATAGTTTTAGAGAAGTCACCATTTGGACATATAAAGTGCAAAGCAACTTAGAAAATTTTTATTTTATATATATATGAGGATTGGAAATTTAATAGTGATCACAATGGTACAGATTAGCACAGGAAAAGTGTAGCACAAATTCACTTTTACAGTCCCTCAATGTAGTTTCCAACATTGTCCATGACATTTTTCCCATCATTGCAGTAGCTTCATAATGCCATCAGCTACCTCATATGTATTGATGTCATAGATGGAGCAGTGGACTACAGACATAATGACAGGAACTGTCTAGAAATAAATGCCTCATAGGTGTTTCCTGAGTTTAAGAAAAAGTCAAAATCACAGAGGATAAAATCTGGAGGGTATGGTAGGTGGTACAGCACTTCACAACCCATCTTGTAAGCAGATTGCAGAAAACATCAGCCACAAGATAATGAACATTGTCATAGAAGATAATGGTTGGAGTGGTTAGAAAGTGACACAGTTATCTCTGCAGGACTTCAAACAGGTTATGTTGCAAGAAATGTGCATATTTTACAGAACATATAGCAGTTTGTCCATTGGGTACTTGTGCATCTGAAACAGCAGGTTGCCCAGGCTTAGGCTTGTTGCTCACATTCTAACTTGAATGCAATCACCCATTTACTTACCTTATTGTATAATAATGAATCAGCACCATAGGCCTCTACAAGTTCCTGATAGCACTTCTTTGTGACACAATTTTAAGCTAAAAATATTCCTCCAACTTGAAAACATGTTTCTCCATCAATCTTCTGCTTGGCACAGACTGTTTGACATTAATGTGAGCATGCAGCACATGGAAAGCTATCCTTTAAAGTGATGGGAGGGGAAGGTTTGACCTCATATGTGCCAATACAATCAGCTATTGCAATTATAATTGTTTAATTTTCATTATCATTTTGGATTGATGAGATTTTATCAATAGGATGTAGAGGATGAATTTTGTCATTTAGTGATGAAATGCATCTCTATATCATAATTTAAGTTAAATATCAGAGGAATGTCTAATTAATAAACTGTTTCAATCACAGTTATTATTATTTTTTGTTTGGTTAAAAAACAATAATAATTCAATTAGTGTTTATTGCCAATTCTACTGATATTATCATTTTTATTCATATTTAAAGTCAACCAATGTAATTTTAACTATGATCTTTTATAAATATTTTAGAATTAATGTGTTTTACAAATGAAAAGTTATTTAAAATAAAACTCATCTAATAATGTAACTAGTAATGGTTTATATTACCATTATCAAATTTTTTTGAAATTAAATGTTAAATTAAATTAAACAGATATACAAAAATGAAGACATTATAATGTTAATGATTAAATTTTTATAGAAATTAACAAAATATTAAAACAAAAAAATCATTTACCTGGCAAATATTATCATCATATTTTGAATCTCAACAGCATTATAATACTCTGTCAAATTTCTCTGAAATTAAATATTATTGATTACTATTTCAACATAATATATAATGAAATGTTCTCTACTTATGAACTTATGCATTCTTGAGGTTTATTTGTAAGTTGAATTTAAGGATTTTAAGAATCCTATATGTACAAAAGTCTCTGATTTAAGATAGTCTGATTTATAATTGATTATTTATGATTAAAGTCTATTCTTACAATAACTGCCATCATTGACTTTGCAATAACAGCTGCAAATCAACTGGTCAATTAAATTGCCATTATTCTCAGACTCTGATCTTTATCAGAGAACCATATGGATAGTCTATGTTAATATGCAATAAAAAGGCATATAATTCAATATAAAAAATGGTAGAATCAACTTTTTTTTTATATTGAACTGCATACCAGGTATAAAGTTCTTTTATACTGAATTGCACACCAGCTCGCAATGCTCTGTTAGTTAGATGTTTTTGTTTCAATTCAAGAATGCTTCCTGAATGTCTGTAATTATATCACATATAATAAACTAATTCATTTATCTGAATCAAATCCTTGACTCTGAAGAACTGGGATTGAATTTTGATCCCAAGCTTGAAAAATTTTCTTGATGGATCTGGCCCAGATATTGATCCCATATTATAAAATCCTGCTGACTTTATCATAGATGTGAGAAATTCGAAGTTGGGCCTGAAATGGTCATCCATTACATATGAATTCAAATCCTTACCACATTGTATGTATGCTATAGATCTATAATTGCAAACAATGATAGGTTACTGTCTTACTAATATGCATGCATTTTGTTTTGTTTTTGAAATCCTGTTTAACTGGAATTAGAAATAGGATAGTAGGAGGTATCATACTGGACAAATTTGATTATTGAGCAATCATACGATTCCTTCATCTTCATGGGAAAATTGCACAAACAATCCAGAAAGAAATATCAGCTGTGTATTGTGAATAATGTCCATCATTTGAGACTGGAATTTGAATCAAAGCTCTCAAGAATCTCAATATAGATTCAATAAGTTGAATTCACTTGATCAATTTTGAAACTGCTATGATCTATCTCTGGGTTAGGTTAATATCAAATTCTTCAAGCATGCTTTGATTCCATATTTCAGTAAAATCATTAAATTTGAGATCCTCATTATAAAAGTCCAGAATCTCCAAAATATCTGAAAATATTTTGAGATACTAAACCTATAATTATAATATAGGTTCAATTATAATATAGCTATAATTTCCAAATCAAGTTTACTACCATATGTAGTTCTTGTTGTCTAAACAACAGACACACATTTGACAGCAAACTTGATTTAGAAGAAACAGGATCAACTTTTGGAATAATATCTGAATCCTGAATAATCTGTGAGGAAAGACAAACTTTCTTCCAGATACTCTCTATTGTTTTGTCAATAGTTGGCAACTTGATTGTAAAATATTTGCTTTGTATGATGTTCACAGTGAACTTTGTGTTCGTGAATTTGAACATGCATAAAAAGTGAATCTAGTTTTTCCATGAATCTACTATAATCTTTGCTCCATACAGAATATTGAAGGGCTTCCAAAAGTCCTTTAATATCTTTTTCTTATTAAACTTTATACTACTTTCTATTCTATTAGATAATAAGGAGCTCAGCTATTACTGTATGTTTCCTCATTCCTCATTATAGGCCTTCCATAGCTCATTAGAGGCAGGTCCATTAGTCTGCTAATTACAGGTATGGGCAGCAGAAAAGCAATACCTGTTTGAATAAGGTATCGGAAGCACAGAATCAATATAAAATTAAAAAGAACTTCCTTTCTTGTTTATGTTGCTTTTCTGCTGGAAATAACTAAATGATGGGGATATTTCAGCATTCATCACAGGTCATCTATAATTGTAGTGGTCAGCTATGAAGTAAAGAATTGATACAATGAGCTGGACTAAATCTTTCTTGGAGAAATCTGGAGATATGGATTCTGGAATGAATCCGAATTCTCCAAGATGAAATGCAATATACTTCTATGCAATTGACTTATTTTTCACTCTAAATTGATGGAAAAGGTTTGGCTTTTCACCCAGAGGCCAAGCTTGAATCTGGGTCCTAGCTCAATGATGGAATTAAGCAAGTAGTGTTGGGGCAAGATAACATATGAAATGAAAATTACTCACAGCTTAGATATTAGCAATAAAAGCAAAGTAATAGAATGTAGATATTAATTTGCTTATTTTAATTAATAATTTGATCTGAAGTAGCAACCTAAGTACAGAATGACATAACATGAGATGAAGTAAATGAGAAGATTCCTGTATTTAATCCATGCAGTAGATGAAAATAAAAATCAACATAAACATAAAGAGTGGGAGAAAACATACAGTAATAGCTGAAGAGACTTGTTACTAGGCTTATTGTGTCACTAGATTCACTTTTTATGCATGTTCAAATTCATAAACACAAAATTCACTGTGAATATTAGAGAATTACAATCAAGTTGTGAACATGTCATAAAATGCAGAAATTTCAATTTTATAATATTATAAATTTTGAGAATATTTTATATTAATTTGTATGAAAATAAATCAGGCCCAAATATTTTAAATCTATATTGCAAGAAATCATAAAACACAGTAATAAAATCCAGATTACACTATATAAAATAAACTGATGTTATGAATCACTGATATTACTTTTATATACAATAAAAGTTGTTATAAAATATACTGAAAAGAAAATGAGACAAGTGCAACATATTCTACTGACATGCTTCTTTATTTCTAAAACAGATCCAATATGGTTCTTAAAAACTCTTTTAATATCGTTATATATAATACATCCAATTTCTTATTTTGCTTAATATGCTTTTAAAAAATTTTTAAATGTTAACTTATATTTCAAATAGTTAAACTATTATTCTTATTTGCAAATTTAAAATATTTTTCTAATTAACAAATCATAAAAGTTTTTTCAATTAAATACTTACATTTTCTGGAATGCTTGGTAATTTATGATGATCAGGACAACTGCTAATAAATTCCTTTAAATCAAATATTCAAATTAATGAATTTTTAGTTAATTTGCTTTTTATAAATTTATAAAGTAAAAGAAAATTACATGTTTCCCATGATTATGAATAACATGAAGCTGCAATCCAGGTCCAGGAACTTTTGTTTTATATAATATTTCTAAAAATCTCCAGAGTTCTTCTGGCTAAAATTATAAATGAATATATATTAGTTTTTTTTATTTCAATAATAATATAAACACACTATCAAAACAGAGAAATAGGAGTATTAAAGATAAAGTTTTTATCCATTTATGAAGTGATATTTTTTCAGAATGTATTTAGAGATTCTAATTGTCTTACATATTTTCTTTTTTTGTTTAAATTTTCAATCACTTTTTAATGATATTTTTGCTGTTTATGCAGATTTTCAAACTAACTTTTTCTAGATACTGTTAGTTTATTAACTACAAAATCTTTATACTATATTTATTTGAAATAATTTTCATTTAAACATAAAAATTTGAATATTTCAAAGAAGAATAATTTTTGCTTTTAAATAACAAATGGTTGCATAAATTGTATTATTTATTTTCTAGTTAATCTCTGATATTTTAAGCATAAAATATCAATTATTACTGCAGAATTTTCTGCAAATAAACAACTATTTCTGTAGAAAAATAAACTATTGTATTTTAACTGTTGTGAATTTCCATATTATATTTAATATCATAATAATATTTATTAATAGTGATACTTTTAGATCTTTAATAATTTTAAATAAATATAAGAGAAGCATATTTTTCATGGCTCTGTATTAAACAAGACTTGATTTCTGAATTTTCTGCATAAATTTTGTAAATTATTTATGCAGAATTATTATAAATTTTGTAAAATATTAAAGATATAAAAAACCATGCAGTCTACAGTACAGTAATATGATATACAGATTATACATAAGCTTATATTAGAATAAACATATGCAAATAAATACAAAAACATAACAATAAAAACATTAACAAAATTTTTAAATAAATTATATGATGGAAATCCAAAACTTTTCTTCAATCCAATCTCAAGCAAATAACTTAGAAAGAAGTTTAGGAGATTTCTTGTTTTCTAAGAAATAGGAAAACAGAAAAAAAAACATTTTCTTCTAGTTGACAATGCTAACAAAATCTAGTAGACTATTTGCAAAATGCTAAATTCTGAGAGAAACTATCAACTGCTATGCTGAATGGGAGCCTTCATAAGTGATGTAATCATCAGCAGTATATCTGCAAGAAAGTTTTATTGAAGCTGAAAAAGACAGAAGCACACAGATTTAAATAAGCTTTAAGACCAATTCAGCAATGATTCTGACAAAGGGGCTGCATAGAGAGACACCTCAGATTTGATAACAGAAATTTTTGATTTTAGTAAATATCAATGGTGCACTTAGTATTATGCAAATGGTTAGCATTGCTTACTAGAATAAAAATGGTTTTTCTATTTTCCTATCTTTAGAAAATAAGAAACCTCTTACTGTCTAGCCATCTTTCTATGATATTTGCTTGAAACTGTGTTGAAGAAAAGTTTTTTGGACTTCTATTATATAATTTATTTTAAAATTTTGTTTATATTTTCATTACTATGTTTTTGTGTTTATATGCTTATTCTAATGTAAGCTTATATATAATCTGTATATCATATTACTGTAACTGTAGACTGCATGGTTTTTGTATGTTTAATATTGTTATATTCTTCTATGTTATTTTTAATGTTTAAATTTTAAATTTTTTCTTTAGAACTTTGTAGAATGCCCTCTGAAGTGTTATGTTCCATTCAATTACATTTCTATAAGTTGACGATGGATTTTTAGTAGCTGAATATTTCTTTCTGCATAATATATATTAAAATTTATTCTGCTACTGAGCTTAATGATGTCTTATTATTATTATGTTGGAAAATAGATACAGTTTTTGTTCATTATCTGAAATCATTTTCTGATGAATCACTCTTCTAGAAATTTCAACTATTTTATTAATTGTTACTTCTCTTATAAGAAGCTGAAGTTATCAGGACAATGTTTAATTAGAAATTTTCTTTCAATTATAAACTTTATAAAAGTGACGGGAATTTAAAATGAGATGATGGAAAAATTAAATTAAGAATCTATGATGTTTTAATAACAATAATTTTATTTTGTTTCAAAATGTCTTTTGGTAATTACAAAATAATTTTACTAAATATCAATATATGATATACACAATTCTGGAATTGTGAATAATGTTTGAAATGGCAAAATTTGGCAAGAGAAATACTTAAATTCTTTTAAAATAGACATATTTTTAAAAATGTCCTATTGATAGTTACACTCTTTTTTTCATTGTGATCTATCAATGCATGGAAATATTTTAATAAAAATTGCTCCCATGTTCTGTAATTTGAGCATTGTTGTTCAGCTGCATAAAAGCAGGCATTTATACATAAATGTTCTGTTAATATTAATACTGGCATTTGAGAAATCATTGTACAGGTAGATAGGTTCCTAAAAAAACAGTGTTATATAAGACCTGGAGCCAATACAAAAAGGCGAGTTATGTTTCAAAACCAATTAAAAAAAATAACTTTCTTTAATTCCACATAAGAAACTTAATTTTTATTAAGAATATAGAATATTAATAACACAAAATATAAACAAAGAAAAAATACATACATAAGACTCCAAAAAAATATACGCAAAACAAAAAGAAGGAAAAAGTATATAGCCTATATAGTATTCATTTAATAATTATATCTTCCTTACCATTGTTCAGTTAAAACAAGAATGTTTTTCTTTAACAATATTAACTTCACTTTCTGAACTTTTTCTGGATTTAAAGTTTGTGTATCTTTTCCTTTCTTTACAAAATCTGTAATCTATCCTGCTACAAACAACTGTTCTTTAACATATACCCAAAAAAATTTATGAATAAAAAAATTTTTCTTCTCTCTCACATTCCTTTATTGAAGAATAAAAACTTATTGTTTATCCAAGAATCAAAGTTTGAAACACAAAATACTCAATGGTCAATTTCAAAATTAATTCAAATAATTCAATTTCAAATCAAAATTGAAAATAAACTGCATATCATCCTTCTCAATGGAAAATTAATGAAATTGCATTTATGATTAATTTTAGCAAAGTATTTTGCGAATATTGCATTTTGTGTGTGCAATGTATGTCCATAGTGTGGATTTACAACAATTAATGAAAATGTAGGAGAGTAAATGCAATTTTATAATGTGTTAAGTAAAAACTGTGTTGTAGAAGTATCATGTTATATGAGGGTTTCCACAATTTTCAAATTGTGTTAGAGTGAAACCATGTTAGGAAGGACACCTCTTTTTGAAAAAAATGTATACATAACAGAGAATAATTAAAAATTTGCCTATATTAAATTAATTCTACTCATTTTTTTTCTTAATGTTTTATATGGAAATTTTATCAGTTTTTTTATTTAAAATAATTAGTTTTTGTTGCTTTTAAAAAAATTATTATAAAAAATTTTATGACTCAAAATTTTTATTATTAATAATATAAATCAGAATGACCATGATTTACTTAAACATCCCTATAAGCTTTTTAAATTTATTTAAATAAAATTGATAAATTATTATCTAAATATATGGTAAAGGAATATCATACCTCTTGACCAAATGCAATTTCAGCAGCATGATTAAGTAATTTATAAAATGTTTCATGCCATGGTAAATAACTAAAAAAATTAAATACAAAAAATAAATATAAATTATAAAGAAAAATTACAAAGAATTTTTTGTATTAATAAATATAGAATGCAATATAAATAAAAATACAGTCTCTCCAATTTATATAAATTTGAGTGAAATAAAAAATTCTGACATTCAAAATACTTTTTAAGCCATAAAAATTTAATAAAGAATGTAATATTGCCATTTTACATAGTAATGTTGCAATAATTGTTATGGCACTAACAAAAAAAATACTATTGCTACTGAATCTGCTGACAACATTAATTAATAATTATTATTAACACTAATATTATTATTCTCTAGCTATGATATTATATAAAATATATAAACTTTCATACATAAAATATGCCATTTTATACTTTAAAAAAAATTTAAAAACTGAGAATTTTTTAATATTACAATTGTGAATTTGTCTAGCAAACAAACTGTATCAATAAAACTATACACACTAGTTACTTAATATATTAGTGTAGTACTTGAAGATGATGGAACTCCACAAAAAACCATGCATTATAATTATGATTTCGCATTATTAACCCCTTGAGTATCTTTGCTATGTGTGCACAATAGACCTGTATTGGTCGCGGTGCTTACGCTGTATAGGCTCCTCCCTCTTTCTACTTCTACTACCTTTGCTATGTATAGATGTCATGACCTAATTACACCTGTATGCCTGTGATGTGGATAGTTGTCAAAATAAAATATTAAAAAAAACCATTAAAATGGATTAAAAAAATTTAATCTTGATTTTATTAATTCAATTATTGCAAATTAGTTATTTTTGTGTTGATTAAGTGAAAATATCTACTTTTGATGGTGGTTTCTAAATTTTTTCAGTTATCAAAATATATTTTTAAATTACATGTAAACAAACATTGCTTATAACTGAACCACTCAATACAAATTTGAATTTTTCTTATCCCATCTTGTCAATTTTTTAGTCCAATATATCAAAGTAATTCTGATTCTGGGATGAAATAAATAATATTTTTGAAAATTTTTATATGATGATCTACAAAATGCTGAAAACTGAGAAATACTGTAGATCAGTGATGGCAAATCCATGGCATGCGTGCCAAAGATGGCACATTTCAAAATTTGCATGGCACGGGGCCCGATTAAAACCTTTTATAGTTTTAATTAATGGTTTTCACTCGAAAAATTTT
>WUQG02023215.1:0-11337 GCA_011317285.2 Androctonus mauritanicus | reverse complement strand
TGATATCGCAAACATGGCGTTCAAACAACAATCTGTGTTTACAACAAGCTCCATTTTATTTCAATAACCATGCCCTAAGTTGCTAGTAATGATCAGTCTGTTCTATGTGCCGTTCAGCAGATACATCAACCGCTACCGCTACAACTCATCTGCTCACTTAGAGTCGTTGAGTCTGCTGAACGCAGCCAATATTAAATAATGATTCTTTGTATCATATATATTATTAGTCATTATTATTATTTTGTATTATTTGTTAATTCTCTTTAAGTATATTGCCTATTGTTTATTTATTTTTCATTAAAATTGTCAAATCAATAATTTTCTTATCATTTGGAAGTATACAAATGAAAAGTTTCCAATATTAACTGATATTGCACAAAAAATTCTGTTATGCTTCAGATTGACATACTTATCAGAATCTGCTTTTTCAAATAAGAACATCGTAAAAAATCAAGAAGCCAAATTACAAATGATCATTTGGATGGTTGTCTGTGATTAGCCACTTCTTCATATCAATCTGACTATGAAAATATTTCAAGCTCCAAACAATGTCAAATTTCCACATTAACTTTTTTCTTTTAATCAACCAGCATTTTCTGTAACGTATAAGTTTGTAATCAAGCTCTTGTTTTTTTTAACTTTGATTTTTCAAAATAGAGAAAAAAATATTTTATTCCAATATATTTGTTTTATATATTGAATTAAAATAATTAAACGTGATAAATAAGTTTTTAAATACTCAAATAAAGTTTTTATGGCTGAGAGAATGGGTCCTACGAAGTGAGTGAGCACATTTAACTGCATAGTTGTATGTAATCAGATATCAAGTTGGGAGAATGTGATCTATATAAGAGAGTAGACTGCCAAATAACTCAGTATAGAAAAGTAGCTTGCATAGTAAAAAAGGATGAATATCACTGCAATATTCCATACATTTGTCTGTGTATGGAAATTGCATGATATCTTGCAATCTTGCAGTCCCTAGATCAGTTGCACTTTATAAGGATGGAAATGATTTCTAATAATTTGATGAGCTGAAGTTTTTGAAACAATTGCTTCATTTGGTAATTATCTTATTGTTTTTTTTTTTTTTGGGCTATTCTGCAGATGGTCACATAAAAGTTGAGATGTTTCCTAATTGGTTTTTGGATGATTATTGCAATAGTGATAATATACAATTCTTGTTTCTGCAAAAAATTTAAACATTTCCAACAGTGGCATGTGTTATTGATTATTTACCAGGATGCTTTCTAATTAAGTTCAGCAGCAACTCTTCTATTTGACACATCCTGCTTTGCAGACATAAGAATGAGTTGTTATGTTTGCAAGACAGGATGTCAAATAGAGGAACTAAGAACTTCTGTTGCTAGTTTCAAAGACCTCTTGGATTTGAAATAAAAATAAATTTCAGTTTTCATATAAGGAAAAACACTTATGGATCCAAACTTTTGGGAAATACACTATATATAAAATATTGATGATATTTTTATTTTCTAATTTATAAATGAATGTTATGAATGTTGGGAGTGTGAAATAATATAAACATGCTACTGTGTAGTTCTAATATAAAAAAGTTAGAAAGAATTCTAATCACCGGATCTTTTTACTGAAACATCATAAAATAATTTTTTAACAAAAGATGAAAATAAAAAAAAATTCTAATTAAAACAAGTATTTTTATAACATTTTGATTTTTGAAGAATTTTTCAATAGGTTTTAGTATTATGTTAAATAATGATTTCAAGATGATTGATTTTCAAAGAATAAATATTTTTCACAATTTCTTTTCATGTTAAGCATAACATTTGATCAGTATTTATTATGATTTCATAAATTATGCTAACTTATTTATTGTAAAATTGAAAAACAGTTAAACATGATTAAATATATTAAAGTATTTAGAATGTTTGTTATTTGATGATTGTGAAGTATCATTTATTCATAACTGTGTGTGTCTTTTTGCTACTTCTATGTTTTATTAACTATTGTTCACTACCAACCAGGAAATGCAGAAACGTAGAGAAATGCTCTTAATGGTTGATTTGGTAGGTACCTCCAACTATAGTTTTCTTATGTCAAATTTATTATATGATTATAATGAAGTTATAAGAATTTCTAATTAGTTTAATACAAAATGGATTACAGAATATCTGAAAATGATCATATTGTTAAAACAAATAATCTTCAATTTCTGTAATTCATTGCAATGATTTTTGTGTTGATATTATTTTTATTTTATTTTTTTATATATATTTAATTTGGATGATTTAAAAAGTATAAATAAATAATATTTTGTCTTAAATTTGATAGGAAAGAGAACGACGCAGACAACATATGTTACTTGTGCGTGCTCTTGAAGCTAGAAAAAAACAAGAGGTACTGCAAAATTTTTTAAAAATTTTTTTCTTGTTTTATTTTTTCTGTTTTTTTATTATAATTTTTCTTTCATATATTAAGTAAGTATCCTTTTAAACATAATATATACTTTTATACATAATATATATTTTTATGCATAATATATACATGCTATGTCCAAACACTGAAATTGCACAATGACCAAAAAAAAAACAGCCACAACACATTGTGGCCAGTTCCAAATGACCAAACACCAATGCTCAACATTATTTCACTTCATGGCTAAGTAATCACAATGTGTTATTGGCAACTTCGCCCAAACCAATACATGTTCTAGGTGTTTTGAAATGACCACAGACTGTTCTAAAATAGATCAGGGTATGTGATTGTAATAGTAAGCTCTGTATAAGGCTGTTAGATGGTGGTGTGGTAATGTGTTGGCATGCCATACAGGAGGATCCAGGTTTGCTTCCTGGGTCCTCTTGTGTGACATAAAATCTTCTGAAAAGTTTTTTCAGGTTCTGGGCCTCATCCAACAATCCCTATCCTTCACCATCCAGTCCCCCATCACAGGCGTGGTTGCTGCTTGTGTTTGGAACTGGCCCTACCCCTTAGTAATCTCACTGATTGGAAAGTGGCGTAAAATAGCAAAACAAAAAAAGTATACTCGTGTTGTTAGTAGTAGCAGAATTTTGACCATTTAGCAGTGTATCAACAATGGCAACTAATTCATGAAAAATGAGTGACATTTTGGACATAGGACTATTAATATGTGTATTCCCTGTATTGTGTGTATTTTTATTATGTGTATTTTTACAATATTTTTATTTTTTAAATCATAAATGAAGTCTTTCCAAAAGTAAAATTTTTTCTTAAAAATTTTTAAAGATATAAAATATAACTATTTCACTTTCAATTGATAAATAATAATATACAGTCACAAGCTCTCAGTCAAAGTGAAAAAAGAAAAAAGAATCATTTACTGCTATAAATGATTCTTTTTTTCACTTTGACTAAGAGCTTGTGACTGTATATTATTATTTATGAAAATCACTAATCTAGACCAACAGATACACTCCTTAGAAAAAGTTTAGGATGTTCCTATTTTGGCTACATAATTTTCCAAGAGAGCTCTATTGTCTCTGGCTATTGAATGAAGGTGAGATTTTTGGGAAATGAATGGAACTAGCTATCCACTCATGTCTTTTCTGATACAATTCTGGCAATGGGTTAAAACTAGATACAATGGTACCTTGACTTATGAACTGCTCTACATACAAACTTTTCCATATTCCATTTGGCCTCTAGATACAAATGGTGATGCTGTTTAATATTATATTTGTAAAATATTTTCTATAAATTTTGGATAAAAATACCTTATATATGCATATTTCAAGAAATAATTAATTGTTAATGTGATAAAGACCACTTATTCTTGATAATATTAAAGATCTACATAATAATTACTAGTTATATCAAATTCTTTGTTAACTAATTTTTAATTTGTGACATGAGTTAAAGCCTAAGAGACAAAAAGAAACAACTGATAACAACTAATCAAAAACAAAACTACAAAACCAGTCACTAGAAAATTGACTTTTTTTTATTTAATGGAAGATGATTTTTATACAAAGCATGTAAAACCAAAGATTTCAAAAATGATGATAATAATTATACACATATACATTTTTTTATCATTTTCAAAATTTCTAAATCTGGGAACAGATTAATTGATTTCCCATAAGATAGAATTGAAAATTAGATTTTAAGATATAAACTCTTCAAGTTATGAAACTTGGACAGGAATGAATTAAGTTTGTAAGTCAAAGTACTGCAAAGTCGCTAATTCTAATCGAATGTTAATAACAACAATAGTAACACTTATAATTAAACCTAACGGCCAACACGACTCTGCAAATCCAGAGTTCGGCCTGAGCTCAGATCTTTTACTATTTTCTAATAAATATAAATCTATAAGTAACGTCTAACTGGCAAAGTAGAAAACTGGATAAAACATACAACTAAAAAAGTATCAAACAAGTGTTATGATTAGTGTGTCTGAGGAGCGGTGGAATGCTACTATGAATCTGCTTGCTAACTTAACAGATCAAGTAAATAGTCTTCAAGCACAAATTACCAGACTAAGTTCTCCAGAGATCTCGCCTGCCGCCAGAATTTATCAGTCGTCCACACAGGAACAACGTAATCCGGAAGTGCCTGTCTTCCCACTGAGGCTGGAATTGTTGTCACTCTCTCGACCAATTGTTATTATGAATGCTCGGTTGCCACCCATGCCGAAATATGACGGTAAGACAAATATAAATGATTTTTTCTCTGATATGGAACATTATTTTATAGCACAGGAAATCCTCCCACACAAATGGGTTGATGTTGCCACTGACCAATTAGAAGGAAATCCTGCCAAATGGTGGTGAACGGACAGCAGAACAAGAGGAGGAGGTAGGGTTTGGACATTTTAAAAATATGCTAACTGAAATGTAATCCCCTTTGACAGATGAAGTGGCTTTAATCAAACAATTGTTTAACTGAGCTTATGATGGTCAAGGATATATCGAAAGTTTTCTCTGGGACACGGTACAGCTGCATAGAAGATGGAGGCCGTTAGCTGCCAATGTCAAGATTATTCAATGCATGATCTCTCAGATGCCATTGAACATGAGAGAATTTTTGGAAAATAGGAAATTCCCAACAGTCAATGAAGCTATTAGAGCCGCAAAACAATACTCATTCCGTCGACAAACGGAGCCGCCTCAACCGCAACGTCTGAATACCACTAGAGAAACAAATTCTCAGCAAGCAACTTTGCAGTGTTAGAACTAAACTGGCAAAAACTATGTTAATAACTTACACTAATAAATTGAATGAATTCTCAAAACAAGTTAAAAAACAAAAAATATAAAATTTATTAGGCTCAAACCACTTACAAAAGTGTAATCCAAGTTTTAATAAAGCAAATTCAAATCTTCAACAAAACTTATTTAACTAGATTAAATTCAAAGCACTAAGGCAGGAATTTAATCTAGTTATTTAACAGAATGGCAGTGTATATTGTTCATAGAATTAAAAACTTATTTAATCAGAATTCAAATATTCAAAATCCAAATTATTCACAAGAAACAAACCTTAAAGACTACTTAAATTCTAATACCTCTACAACCAATACAAACTTCAAACAACTACAGATCTTTTACAAGAATTTGACAATAATATCACTCAAGCAATTTCACTTGGAAATCAACACCTCTCCGAGTCATCGGAATCGTAGGCTTCGAAGACAGAGAACATGGAAGTAAATTAACTCTTAAACAAAAATATAATATGTTAAATAATAATGAGTATAACGATAAAATAATAAGAACATAATAAAATAATAAATAGGATAGGTCAGAGTTAACTTCTTCACACCCTTACAAAAAAAATGGAACAGAAACTAGCAATAACCTAAAGAAGCATGGAATGATACATGTTAGGATTCACTAGGAAGGACCACAAGACCAACATATTGATAAGAGAACAAACTAAAGTAGAAAACATATTGGTAACAATTAGAAGCAGTAAGTGGCATTGAGCAAGATATATCAATAACTGATGGACAAAGAGAATTACAGAGTGGCAACCAAGGCAAAGGAAAAGATATCCTAATAGGCAATACAAACAATGGAGAGATGATATAAGAAAAGTAACTGGTTCATAGTGGATGTAGATTGCACAAGAAATATATATCTGGAAACAAAAAAGGAAGCATATATATCCAGCAGTGAATGAAATAAGAAATGTTGCTGCTGTTGATGGGGAAATAAATTCTCACTTTACAAGCATACTCCAAAAATGGATTAATTCATAAAGTGGGAACTACCTTAAATGTTAAAAATAAATAATAGAATAAATCTTATTTGATATCAGAAAAAGTCTTCAATTAGAAAATGTAATGATAATGTAATTGTTTAATATTTTTATTTTCATATAAAATTATTACATGAATTTTTCCATTAAATTATTTGGTTTGAGATTATAGAAATCTATAAATGATTTTCCTCTGACTTTTTATAAACAGAACAATAATTCAATCAAATAAAATTCTTTTTAAATGATATACTTATTAACATATAATTTTTAGTTGAAATCTTGTTTCTAACACATTTTCAAAATTATTATAGATAACTGATGAGATTCATTGATTTTGTGTGGCTGAATCAATCATACTTTTTTATTTCAGTTCAAAGTAATACTAAGCATATCTGTATAAATACTTCATAAGCAAGATGTAGTTGGTGATTTATTTCATTCATCTAGTGCCAAATTTGGAAATTTTTAAAAAAGATCCAAAATACATCACAAATTCAGATTTTTTGTTATTAACTGTTGAGTCCTGAGGATGGCAAATTTATCACCAAAAACATTTTAAATAAAAAGTTTTTTCTAAGTAAAACACAACTGCTATAAGTGTTGAATTATTTCAAAGTCTAAGGATCCAAATTTTTGGACTTATCTTTAAAGTTACTATTTTAAATACAGGTGGTCCTTGACTTATGACCATTCATATTTATGATGACAATGCCATCAATAAATTCTATTTAATTGATTAATGCAATTGTCAGAGTTTAAATCACTGGCCAATAGTCTGATACACAAAAAGAAAAATCCTTTTTATGCCAGATACTTGTATTTCTGTGTTTGTTAAGTTTATTATGATAAAATGGATTGAATAATAAATATTGGTAATATTGCATAAAAACTGAAATAACTAAAAAAACATTTAAATTTATTCAAATACTTATTTTTTAATATTTATATATTTATTGCCAAACAGATTTATTAACATAAATCTGTTTGGCAGATTTATGTTAATAAATCTGTTTGGCAATCTGATTTATTAACATAAATCTGTTTGGCATTCAGGAATTGGTCAAATGGGGAGGGCATGATAGTGAGCAGAATAAATCTCATTTTTGTCACATGATAAGAAATATCAATACATAAATTTTGGGCATTCTGACTTATGAGCCTCTGACTTTTGAGAACTATTTATATATTGTATTTCGTTAAATAAAATAGTTGACATAATAAAAATATATATAAACTATTCCTTTTCTAGCAAACTATTTAATAATATAAATTCTAAAAAAATAATGATTAAAGAAAACAGTCATACCAGCTCAAATTAGTTAGAAATATTTATTTAATTTTAAACAAGATATAGATCTGAAACACTATTTACAGCTTAGTAGCTGTGAGCATAACAGAGCCTTATCTTTATATATTTTTTTCTATTTTGTTATTTAATATAATTTGTACTTAACCTATGCTTTGTATTATGATCCATACATTTATTATATGTATAGTTAGTTTTATTTTAACTTAACTGTATTTATTTTAATTTACTCATTATCAATTGAATATGAATGATTCTGTTATTATAGTTATGACATTATGTATTAGACTTTAAAGTTAAAAATTATTTAAAAAAAAAAGTTTGATATAAATAATAAATGTGAATCTAATGAATGGAGAATTTATATCCATGATTTATTAATTTGTCAATATTGGATTTGCTAAAAGATGGAACAAAATCAGAACAATGAGTATCTAATATCGAATATAAAACCCACAAACTTGAAGGTTGTGAAGTTTTATATTCAAACTTAATTTAACAGTTAATTTCTAACTATTCAAATAATTAATTTCACAACAAAAATAAAGTTAAATCAAATAAATTTATTAATAACACTCGATAAATAAAGAAATTTCACAAATGTTCAAACTAAAATAAAATAAGCAATTTTCTTAACATTTTAAGTTTATTTCAAATGATAATCAAAATATCATTATGAACTTTCAATAAATAAAAAAATTTAAAATATTTAAACCAAAATCTCCAACAATAATAGAAAATATTCAATTATAGCTGTGTGACACAAATTTTATCTAAAATAAAAGAATAGCAATCATTATTACAATATACTATATATCAATTAGACTTATTTAAGAAGCATTTATATATAATAGTTTTATAATTTAATTTATGTATGCTAGGGCAGAGATTTTGCCTAAAAAATTGAAATCACTAACAGATCATTTATAACAATTACATCATTATCTTTATAATGTATATTCTATTTTTTTATTCCATTCATACTTTATTATTCATAATATTCTTTGATATCATAAATTAGCAGTGATGTTATGTAAATTAGATACGGCTATGTTTGAAAATAATCAATTTTTAAATTCTTATTATGATATCAAAACATCAATTGAGAGTGCAAGCCTAACTAAATAAATATTTCAAAATAAATAAAACAGAAGGAATAAACAAAATTTGGATTCTATTCTCTGCATTAAACAGTTTCTAGCTACATAACTAGTAAAATATAAACATTGTTTATAAAATTAATGTTTGACATAATTTTAATTTTTATAAACAATTATTAATAATTGTTTATAAAAATTGCAATTGTATCATTGTATAAGCATCATTTTTTGATTATTATTAATAATAAAAAAACTGATGCTTATACAATGATACAATTGCAATTAAGGTTTAAACTGAATAAAAAGATATAAAAACACATTACAAATATACATATATTTATAAATATTTCATGTAAAAATCTCATAATACTTGATTTGATAAATATCTTTTAATATTTGATGATATTTCTGATATCAGAAATATCATCAAATATTAAAAGATAATGAATTGAAGTTATAAATTGATTTAGCAGAATTAATGAAACTTTGATGACTAATAATTAAGTATTTAATAAGACAGAAAAATATGTATTCAAAATTCAATTCATTGTCATCAGTCTTTTGATAAAGAGATGATATTAATGGTATGAGACACAGGTTTCTAAAGATAATCAGTCAGTGTACAGTATTTAACAGATAGCACACTATCACCAACATATATAAAAAAGAAACAATTATTATAGTCGTTATTATTGTTATTATCTTATAATGTTCATATTTTATATGCTTATAAATAAAGTCTAATGCATTGCTATCATCTATCTATAAGAATAAGAGAATAATGAATCTTAAAATATTTCTTCCAATTTAATAAAATACCTGATTCTCACATTGCTATTTAAGCCATATGAATTTCATTAAAATACATCATCAACTTCAGATTTTCAAGAAATTATAAGGAATATAACAAACATTAATTATCAATTTTCCTCTATTCATAATCTGAAGTGACAAATGAAATTTTATATTTTTATAGATTATCATCAAGAACATAATTTAACCAATAGAGCTTTAAAATCATTTTTTAAGTCAATATATTTTAATACTATGTAATTATTAAATATTTATATGATTGCTACATAGTGATTATATTAAAATTTAAAATATTTTTTATATATTTGTATCATTATTTTAGTTTGTTAACATTTTGCCTACAACAAAAGAAAACCAAACTTAACAAACCTGCAATACTTAGAGGACTTAAAAGAAAATTTATGTACTATTGTTCTGCCAACAACCAATGAATCACTTTTTACAGTTTTCATTGATAAATTACATTCAAGAATAAACTTATTTTTTAAATTCAAAATACAAACTATTATTTTATTAAAGTAAATTATATTATATTAAAATAATCTTAGAAATGATATATAATTTAAAAAAATTTAGATATATAAATTTAGATATATTTTAATGCAAATATAGAAAAATTTAGAAAATCAGAAAAATATCTGTTGTTGTTATATGCCAATTTTTATAAAATATTAAACCAAGAAAAATTAATGAATATAGCTTAAAAATTTTTTTAGAGAGTTAAACAGATTTATTTTATGCATCTGTTTGATTAGAAAAAGTAAAAAAAAGACAAAGTAAAAAAAGTTAACCATACAGATTTAATGCTCATTATAAGTGATGAATCACAAAGTTTCTGAAAATTTATATAACTTCAAACTGGATTGAACACACTGAATTGGTTTTGGCAACATATCAAAATATATGGTTTGTAGGATAAGTTTGCCAGAGCTAAATACATATCAGCTGTCTGAGAACATGGATTGCAAATCTAGGTCACAAAAAACAAAGCCTAATATTGTTATTATAAATAAAAATATTTATGCCATAAAGTTTTGCATATGCTTACTGATTGAGATGGTTTTTGATAATTTTGGTCTTTGGCATCTTGATTATCATTATTTTTTTGAGATGAACTGGTTTCAGGTTGATAAATTGGTGATGTCAAAATACTAATTTCATTAACAGTTTCTAAATTATTCATTCTCTCTCCTTCTCTTGGATTTGATGATGAAATGGAATTCAGTACTGGAGGGCAAGTATTTCTTCTACTAGATTTCAAATAATGTCGATGAGTAAGAATGGAAAATGGTTCTTCATTACTTAACATTTCATCATCAGTATTATCTCCATCCAGCCAAGAAGTTTCTGATAATTAACAAATAAATTAAGTTTTAAAAAAGTCAATTAAAAATTTATTTTGAATAAAATAAACATCTAAAAAAATGAAATCAAAATAAATCAAATATAATGACATATCATATGCCTCATTATCAACATCATAGTGCATATAAAGTAGGATGGAAACTTTATTTAGATATTACATTATCTTCATTATAACTGAAAACAATATTGAATATAATATAGATGTTTTGATGTGTGCTTTGCATTTATAGAAACATTTCTCTACAACATATTTTATATCTGTTGTGATTTTGATAATATAAAATGTGATATCCAATGTGATTTTGATATTTAAATAATGACATATCTGAATTTTTCAATTAATCATCATAAGTTTGCCTAAGTAATTGAGATGAATGGAAGAATAGCATCCTGAAATTATTAATATTGGATAATAGAAATTACTACATATACACTGCCATTAATTAACATACATACATCGTTAGCACTATGGCAGGAAGTTTTTTAAAAATGTCTACATAGAAAAACACAAGAGGTGTAAATGGAAGTAGC